>PVIR01008195.1:0-57307 GCA_004026965.1 Petromus typicus
AATTTTGTTCTTTCACAGTGGTGCACAAAATTACAAAGGGTGTGATTGTGGCCACTTAGATTTGTTGAAATGCAGAGTTTTGTAAGCTTTCAGTCACAGATCGCTAGCTAATCGCATCTCTCTTCGGGACCATCTGTGCAATGCTAAGCCAGGTGTGGTGGCACAAGCCCGGCCAGCATGCTGGGAAGCTGAGGCAGAAGGATCACATATCACAAATTCACCTAGCTTGAGCAACTTAATGACTTATTAAGTTCTTGTCCCTAGCTAAAAAGATTTTTTAAAAGGCCAGGGATGTAACTAAGTATAAAAGCCCTGGATTCAATACTCAGTATCATAAAGAGAAGAAAAAAGATGCTGAAGTTTTCGCTAAGGTGTACATGAGCTCAGAAGGCTCTTTGTGTCCAACCATTTAATCCTGTGTCTTTAAACAATGGTTCTCATTGTCACATCGAAACGTGCAGGCAGCACAGACTAAATTCTTCTCCACAGCTTCCCTCTTCCCCTTGTAGCTCTTCAGAACAAGGCAGGTTTGTGGGATTGATTGAATTCCTCCCACCATCTCACACAGGCTGCATTACAAACACAATATTAATAAATAAAGTAGCACCCGAATGTGACATCTGAGGAGATGTAGATTTTCTCAAAATATGTACAGATTTTGCTTCAGACAATGTCTCCACTTATTTATGGCAATTACTTTATGGTTCACCTTAGCTCCAAAATTTCTTAAGCAAAGTATTAAGTAGTGTACAGTGTTGGAAAGTTTAGGAAAGTGTCCTGTGTCTGGGAGACGAATCCTTAGGTGTGAGCTGCTGTCATCGTTTATGGCCACACAGGTGGACGGTGCCCTGTGCTGCGGGTGTGTGACATGAGATGGCTGGAGCTGTCCCCGCACCATCTCTGCATAAGCCCTTGGGGACATCTCCATACTTCTTGCTTTCTTTCCAGTCAGCTTTGCCTCCCTCCCTTATTTCTCCATTAGGTAAAGTTCTGATTAATTAACAGTCAGATGAGATCACTCACTGACTCACATGGTGGTGTTGTGGGAACCTCAATTTAAATTTTAAAATATATGACAAAATGGCAATGATATAGTGGGATAATGACAGCAAGAGCAGTAATACTTCAGAGGGTGGTTGTACAGGTCAGAGGAACTGATTCTGTTTCCCTTTTTGACTTTGGTGTCCACCCTACCTGGATGGTGACCGTGACCCCTGCAGCTGCCTGGGTTGCTGCCTGATGAACCTTTTTGCAGTTGGCAACATAAGAGGGAGGAGCCAGTGTGTCCTCCCGCCCACAGTGTGCACCAGTGTGGACTCATGCTGTGGGCAATGAGCTTCAATAACTGTAGATTTTGTTTTACTTTTCTGGTGAGTAATTTCTCTCACTTGAAAAATGTGTGCATTTCAACTGACCAAAGTAAAAAGCAGCCAGGAGTAAGTCTCACTGGGGTGCAGTCCAAGTCCTCACTCAGATGGTTTGGAGCAGTTCTGGGTGATAGGGATTTAGCAAAGGGTGGGGTGTTCTTTTTCCCTTCCAGTTCCCCTTATCAGTGAAACGTCTTCATTGGAGTGGACTCTGCATTATACTTAGAGGTCCTTCTAGGACTTGGCTTTAAGGAGAGTCTGGCACCCAGTTGGGTTCTGGGAAGCCGGCAATGAGGTTGGTCAAGCCCCAGTCAGACTCAGACTGGTGAATGTTGTGATAAGAGGGAAGCAGCAGCGGCAGCTCCTGCCCCAAGCTGTCACAAGGCACCTCTCCACCTTGCAGCCCTGTGTGCTCCCAGCAGCCCTTAAAACTCCTCCTTTCCTGGTGAATTTCTGTGACTTATTTGCTGGAGGCTGAGGTGCTGTCAAAGCATCCAGCTCTGAGAAGCAGCTCTGGGAAGTTGTCATTTGTCATGGTTTGCAGAATCGCTTTGGCACTATCTCTGTCCCACCTTCTCCAGCAGTGAACAGCGAGAAGGTAGCCAAATCTGGAAGCCAACTGCTTTCTTAGTAGAAGAATATTGCTCATTGTTTCCTTTTAAAACTCTTTTAGAAGGTGATGGACAAGTGAGCCATACATGCATTTCCAGAGGCTCCTATATCTAGAGAGAGTTGTTGTATGACCTTGTATCTGAATCAAGTCACTTGTGGCACAAGGTGACGTCACTCTTGCATGTACCAATTTGACCTGTTACGTAGCAAAAGGCAGATGCCCTCAATGAGCCCATTCAACATACATATGTTCTTTCCCAATGGCTTCGGAAGGGTCACCTCATCACCTGAATAATCACTTGGATCGATTGAGAGAGAAGCCAAAGGCAAGTCACATGTGCAGAGCTCCAAATTCATCCCACAGTACAAGGTGTGGTGGGCTTACAAAGTCCCGAGAAACATCAGCCCTCACAACGCACTGACTGTGTTTGATATGAGAGCAAAGGACAAACTGGATAAGGAAATCAGTCTCAGTTCTTCTGAGTCCTCATACTCTTCTTTCTGTGACATCAGATCGTGAGGGCTGGGGTACCTCGTATCCCCCAGTGTTCTTCCAACCCTTGTACTCTCTAAATCTGTAGTTCTGAAACGCCAAGCATTGGCCTTTCAAATAGGCAAACCATACTTATCAGCAAGGTTTCAAAGGCTGCGTCCTGGGAACTGTCATTCCAAGGAAGTAAGTTATACTGCGGAGTGAGAAACAGAATGGGATCGTTTAGGATTACGTATTTTTATTACATGTGAATATATCTTAATGAGTAGTCTCCAAATAAACAGAGGGGTAATGCAATGAACTTTTAAATGAGTTTTGAGTATGTTTCAGAGAGGGGAACAAAACTAAGAAATCAAAACACTTCTGAAGAAACTTGTGTCCAATTGCCTGCCGTTAAGATGGGACATAAGACAAAGTCCTCGGAGCTATACACAACAGGCCTGAGGTTCTGCTCCATAAAATTAGCAGGTCACTTTCCCGAGTGGCGTCAGACACCCCTAACACTACTCCCTCATGTAAACTGGGTCCCAGAAGTCTGTGCTCCATAAGAAAGATAATTTTCCAATCTACATTTTTTTCTCTTTCTAAACACGGCATAAAAGCATTGCCTTTTCTTTTTCAATATCAAGTGTATATTCCTGAAAGCCATATGACTGAAGAGCTTTTGTTTTAAACTTCCACTGCTTATTTATTTTGCCATTATCTGACATGTCAGTGGTGTCTCCTAATGTCTTGTGTCACACAAAAGCAAACAGTCGCGTCACATTAATGACCAGGCTGAGATCGTGTAACCAACTCGCTACAATTCTGTGCCCCCTTGTTATAAAAACGTGACCTCAAATCATACCCAGCTTTGGAATAAAGGCCCCACAATTATGATATAGTAACAAAGCTCATGTTATATACAATTTGATTGTTTCAATGTTCTCCGCCATCCTTTTTCATTTTACCTGCTGTTTACATGTGGTAGTAAAGCCAAGTGGAAAATCCACTCTGGTATTTGAGGCACGGGGTTCATTTACCCATGAATTTACTAAACATTTTGAAACCTCTCTTATAATCCTGGTGTTTGAAGTGAGAGCTCAACCCACCTAGAGTAATTGTAATCACAGACCTTTTCCACATGTCCTTGGATTCCCCAAATGGTAAGTGAGGTGCAGTGGTAAGAATCTCCGTTTAAATACGCATCACCCCGACACTGTGGCTTTTAACTGGACTAACCTTTACCAGACTCCGGGACTTCACAAA
Organism: Petromus typicus; assembly: GCA_004026965.1. NCBI lineage: Eukaryota > Metazoa > Chordata > Mammalia > Rodentia > Petromuridae > Petromus > Petromus typicus. The sequence continues at coordinate 3,721 of PVIR01008195.1, forward strand.
CACTAACTTTAGGGAGGAAAACCAACCTTCTCTTTGGCCTGTTTCTCTACACGTTCGGTAGAAGTTTTAGTCAAACATCGGTTTGAATTTGTTTGTCTCAAAGAGGGCAGCTGTTGTAGGGCTGTGACAGGCACGTCTGTGCCTCTTCTGAGTCTTGCAGGGGTATTTTTGGAGGTGAGAGGGAGGCGGCTTCTATTGTTGTATCCCTTCCTTTCAGGCTGACAACTTTTCTTCTTTTCAACAAGTGTTTAGAGGAAAGTGTTGATGCTTATTAATCTGTTTCTTGTCTCACAAATGTGCTTACGCATGATTGGTGGCAAACTGCCTATCTGACAGCTCTCGATGTAATCTACTCGGCAGGACAAGATTGTTACACAGAACAGATCTGTTTGGAGTTGTTATTCTTTGTAATTACCTTCATTAAGTGAAAGCATGTGCCAATCAACTTTGAACTTTAAGCCTACCAGTAATTTGTAAGAAAAATGCATTTTGATTTCCCATAGGCACATATGTGCTTGAAGATTAGTGTATATACGAGGAGGTGTACACATTATGTATAAATAGGTGTCTGTTAATTTACTGCCTGTATAATTCCCCCTGATTTGCATTTGAAAATGTGTGTATGTATATGTATGTATGTATGTGTATGTATGTATGTATGTATGTAAGACTGAACCTAGGGTCTTTCACATGCTAGGCAAGTGTTATGCCACCGAGCTACATCCCCAGTCTTCATTTAATAACTTTAAATGTAAAGCAACAACTCCAGAGAATGACAGCAACAGAGTAATTTTTAACAAGTAGCTAAATCTCGCACTAGTGGCAGACATTTTAAAAATAAAGAACACCTCTGCTTGCATTTCTGCAGTATGATTAACACCCATGTTAATTTAACTAAGCCTGCATATTGGAGAGAGAGATTTGGAGCAATGCTTATGTGCTATGTATGTACTGTACCTGGATTGTGAGGTTGTAACTTTCTTGATTTAGTCAGACCTTGTCTGGGCCGGGAACCTGCTGCTGAAGTAGAAAACATTCCCCAAAGCGTCCTGAAGTTTACAGATGTGTTGGTCATTATTCCTCACACTGGACCTTTTATCTTTTTGATAATATTGGAGATTGAACCCAGGGCCTTCAACACTGAGCTACATCCTTCGTCCTCTTTGTCTTGTTTGTTTGTTTGTTTGTTTGTAAGCAGGGTTTCGCTAAGTCACTAAGTTGCCCAGGCTGGGCTCAAACTTGCAGTCCTCCTGCCTCAGTTTCCGAGAGTGCCGTCCCTGGACGTTACGAGCTGGTGTTCTTCTTTCCCCTAGTGTTAACATGTTCCAGACACTTTTCACTCGTTCACCTAACTCACATTTATGACAAAACTGTCATGTGCCCAGCACCACAGGGAATTAAAAAACCCGCATGTATGTCTACAGTCCTCCAAAGAGGCTCTAGGAGGAGAGTGAAACTAAGAGCCCGCCGCGCTTCGGTGGCCTAGCCTGGCTCTTCCAGGCTGGACATTAGGCACATTGCTGCTCTGCTGCCTGCTCCTGTCCATTTATCTCCACCAGGGGGTGTTGAGAGATAGACGGAAAGGCTGAAGGAGCCCAAAGCAGCTTTGCAATCCCCAGCAACTGCTCGCCCTTCTAAGGTCTGAATTACCGCTGCAAATGCGATTCTCAGCCGGTCTGAGGCCTTCAGGATAGAAGGGGGGTCCTTGGTGGGCCATCACTTTGCACCCCAAATCCTTCACGCTTCCTAGTTCGCTGTTACCCGACTTGCCCTCGGCCTCCTCACTCCTCTCCCGCCCCTCACCCCCGCCTGGCCCCTTCAGCACCCCCTTGCTGACCTCCACCCTCCACAGGTCGTCTTTTCTCCTGGAGCTCTTCCCCCTGATAACCTCCCTGCTCTGCTCCTTGGCGTCTTTGTCAAGTGACACCTGCTCCACGAGGCCCTCCGTTACTGCGCTCTCAGTTGCGACCCACCTTCTGCGTGCGCTGGCTTCAGCTGCCCTCGCTTGTTAGAGAGCTCTTCAGACTCTCCCACGCTCCTGCGGCTGGTCACTGTGCCCGCGGTCCACCTCACGAGGGAGTGCGGGCGTGAGAGTGCGGAGTTCTGTTTGTTTTACTGATATTTCCTGGTTCTTAAATGATGCCTGGAATAGTCCTGTCACATTGTGCTAACCACAGGAATATCCATCAGACAGATCTGGGGTCTCTGTGGTCACAGATAGGAGAATGCCCGTCATTTGGACTTCGTTGTCTCTGACAGTATCCTAGATGAGCACTGGGAGGAGGTAGCCGGGAGAACTTGGGACAGCATGGGGGCCGGGCACCGGGTCCGCACGTGTGCTCTGATCCCCGTTCAGGTGAAGTCTCTGTCCCATTGTTCCCAGATGAGAGACTCTGGAAGTGACTCAACCTCCAGATGTGACTCACTGACATCATCCTGCACGAGGTGCTCAGAAGAAGAGCTGATCCCTCAGAACCTCTCCAGCAGGGTGGAGGGGGCTGGGAGATGGTCTGACAACAGAGAAATCTGGAGAGAAACTGACAACTCTCCCCCTAACTCTCAGTTCCACGATTTCTCTGAGGAAGGTGACTGCCAATCAAGGAGCTTCTGGAATAGTTTGAAAAAACTCGACCTCGGAGAGCCAAACTGGAAAAGAGGTAGAGGAGGAGGACATCGTGAGTGTGGGGTATTTCTAGGGAGAAATCCCTCAAGGTGGGGATAGGGGAGGAGCTGCAAAGCCCCTGCAGCCATGGTGTGGTGTAGGTGTGCAGCGCTGGGTAGATTCCGGGTTGGAGAGGTCTTCACCCTGCACCTCAGAACAAGGTTTTTAAAACCCAAAATCCCGATCTACTCCATAAGAAGAGCTAAAGATTCCAACAGTGCCTGGTATTAGAGACTGTAAACTTTAGCGAGTCAAGTACAGAAGGAAGAGTTGTTAAGTTAAATGGGAGGAGAAAAATGGGAAGGAATTTATGAGATGCCTAAAGAGTACGCACAGTGGTCCCTGTACACTTCATAACTGACAAAATACTTTTGGAACTAAAAAGTGTGTTGGCAGATGCCTATGATCAGAGGCAGAGTGGATCACTCCTGGAGGTAGCAGGATCACAAATTCAAGCTCAGCTGAGGCAATTTAGCATTTTAATGAGCTTTAACTCAAAATTAAATATAAAGAACAGGGCTGGAGATGTCGTGTAATGCAAAGTCCTGAGTTCAATCCTCATTTTTGGAAAAAAAACAAAAGTAAACAAGAAAGAAAGGAAGAGGAAGGAAGGGAAAGAGACGGGGAGGGGGCAGGAAGGGAGGAAGGAGGGGGAAACACTTTTGAAGATGATGAGTCGTATCTCTGTGTTGCACCATGATTGCTGTGACTAAATTCCAGCCAAGCACACTGTATTAGGATCCACATGCTTCTATTCAATATGATCATTTCAGCAGTCAGAGATTTCTGCTGACAAAGTGTACATTTTATTTTTATTTTTACCAGTCTTATTGAGATACCACACATATAGCATGCAATTTGTTAGTGATATTTAATATATCCGTTAGCAATCACCTTACATTCCTTGCTCCCCTACCCCCAACAATCACTAATCTTTATGTTTCTAGACATTTTCCTATATGGAACATTTCATATAAGTGAATCATACAATTGGCCAATGTTTACGACTAAATTTTTTCACTGAGCATAATGTTACAAACAAATTGTAGCATATATTAAGAATTTAGTCTTTTTAATGGATGAATGATACTCAATGATATGGATATATTACATTTTGTTTATCCATTCATCAGTTGTTTGAAATCAGGTTATTTCTGCTTTTAGGCTATTATAAGTACTGCTACCGTGCACACTGGTAACCATGTTTGTGTGTTTCATATATTTATATTTCTCTTTGTATATATCTAAGAGTGGATGAATGGGTCATAGGATAACTCCGTGTCTCTCTTTTTAAGAACTGCTGGAAGACTCGACCACAGAGGCAAGGCACACATTCTGTTGCATTAAAGCAAGACACTTTGTGAACTCTAGTGGCCTGTGGACAAGTTCTGCTCTTCATCCACTCCAGCAGGAATGTGGTGGCACCAGCTTGGTGCCTCCAGGCTTACTACAGCTTTCAGTGGCACTTGGAAGTTAGTGCTCCCTTCTAAAGGATGCTGGTGACCGAGGGATTTGGACAAGGGTCTTAATTTCTCTCGCTTAGTGACTCCATTAAATCATGGAGTACGTCTGTGGGGACCCATGGAAAATTCTAGGTGGGAAGCATGTGAGATGGGCCTGGACCACCTGGGCCTGAAATCAGCATTGAACCTACAGCGAGTTCCTTGATCCTAAACGTAGGAGCGATGCTAGGGGGGAGACTCTGAGTTCAGCCACGTACCACTTCATACTTTCCTGCTGTCTAGTGATCTGCGGTAGCAATGGGGCCGGGAGACAAGTTGTCTGCCATCTGTGGCTTCCCATTTCCCTGTGCCTTTGTGCTACCAGCACAGTTGCTAGTCCAAGTTGTCACCTTCTCCAGCCTAGACATCTACAGCCGTTTCTCAGTTGATCTGCTGGCTTCTGTGCTCAGCCTTTCTCCTCACAGAGGGATCTGAGAAGAAACCCTGAAGCAAACAAACAAAATAAACAAAATCCTCAGATGCCGTCATTCCCGTGATCAAAGATTTCAGATAACTTCTCATCACACACAGTTCAGATTCCTCCAAACTTGCAATACCCCCTCCCTATCTGCCTTTCCATTCGTGTCTCCTCACGCCCTTCTGTCCAGTCTTCTTGGCTTTCTTGCTCATTTTTTCCTCTGGGCCTTTGCACTGATTCTGCTTGGAATGTTCTTCCGGGAGATAATCAGTGGATGTTTTCTTTGCTGTATCCCCTGTGAGATCATAATCTTCTCTAAAGCAAAGGGCCCAGAGGAGTAATCTCTGTCCTTCACAGCATTTAGGAAGGTCCATGGCATTTGATAATGCAAATAGACAAAAATGTGAAGGCCATGACATACATACTGGGAAAAATCCCTGCCCTAAAGGGTTCTCTGGAACAGGTAACGCAAAAGTGCCAAATCAGCATCTCAAGTCCGATGTGGTTCTCTTGCTGCTCAGAGAGCTGCAAAGATTTTACGCTTGTGCAAGCAGATCCTCTAAAAGAAGTAATTTTCTCTTTAGGAGAGAAGCAGCACACAGGCTCAGCAGTAAATTCACAGTATCTTTTTTTACAAGAAGATGAAGAGTGAAAATCATATGAAAAGTAGTAATCGTGCACTGGGGGCGCTGATCTCCTGCACATGAGTGGGAGGGGCTGTCATTTGACCATAGTTTCTCTCTCTTTCTGCCCCGGCAGACTCAGCCATGGGAAATTCTTAGTGGCAGGTCCACGCAGCATGAAGTAAAGCAGGGGTAGCAGAGGCAGATTTTGACATCCCGTTGCCTGTTTTGTATCTTTCTTCTGTTACATATATAACAGGAGGCTTTGCATTTGTAAAACATAATGGAGAAAGAAGTATGGGACCGTGAAGAGTTGGGTCTGTGAATGACAAACCTTATCTCAGGTGGAGACTGGTGGGGGAGGTTCAGTCTATTTTCCTCCCTCTTTGATCTTTCCTCAAATGCTTTTCCTCTACTGGGATCGTTTGGCTTAGTGTTTTGTAGTTAGTTGTTCCTGCTCACACAAAAAATTTTTATGATTATCTTCTATGTATTTTTCCTTTACATATGAATTTAAAAAGAATCTATTTACTTCTGGGTAATTTGGAAATATATAGAATTTTAAAAAAAAAAGCAGTCATGGCGGTATGTGCCTATAATTCCAGCACTGGGGAAACTGAAGCAGGGTCATGAATTTGAAGCCAGCTTGGGCTACAGAGCGATATCTGTCTTTAAAATCAAGCAAGCAAACAAACAAGCAAACACCATGCAAAGAAGAAACAGAAAGAAACAGGAACAGAAAAGTAGAAACACTCATCCTCAGCTCTTCCACCCAGAGATAAGTCTTTTTCTTTTTTTTTTGGATTTTTGAGACAGGGTCTTGCTTGGTAGTTCAGGCTGGCCCTGAGCTCAGCCTCCAACTCACATCACAGCAATCCTCCTGCCTCTGCCTCCCGAGTGCTGGGATTACAGGTGTGAGCTACCACGCCCAGCACTGTGGTATGTGGTACTAGTTGCTGCTGGGAGTGAATCTCCACACCCAGTATTGTTATGTGGTTACTGGGGAATCGAACCCGGGCCCTTGCACTTGCAAGACAAGCGTCGGAACCACTGAGCTATATCCCCAGCCCTATTTTTTTTGAGACAAGGTCATGCTAAATCACTAAATTTCCCAGGCTGGGGTGAATTTTCCATCCTGCTGCCGCTGCCTCACAGGGTGCTGGAATTAAGCCACCACACCCAGCTAGAATTACTTTGATAGTATTTCACTGTGACACATATGAGAATCAAAAGCATCAGGTTGATTGCTTGAAAGATCCCAAGTTATAACACACACACACACACACCCCTAAAGCCTAAGATGAATGACCTTTGTGTCATCCAGCACTAGCTGTTTTCTTGTTTCTGGAAACGCTGGGCTAATGCTGGACTAGAGAACACGTGATGTGGCTCAGAATCCAGCATGAGAGGCGGGGAGGGAGGTGCAGGCTGGAAGTGGAGGGCTTGTGCCGAGGTTTGCAGAGGGCACAGGGAGGGGTGCACCAGCCGGAGCACGCGGGTGGAGAAGACCCGGGGGAAAGGGCAATGAGAGAGCAGGGGCAGGGCTGCTCCAAGGCAGTGGCTTGTGGCTGCTCTCTAGGGTGGCAGTGATGGCTAAGGCTCTAGACTGGCTTGGGACCAAGTGCAGAGTAGCCCTTCTATGACCTGCAAACCATCTTGGCTATAAATCACAGCTCCTTTGCACCAACTAGAACCCTATCTGCTTAGTAAACCAAGGCGAAGGGAAAGTAGACTCCCAGAGGCGGGGAGCGGGGTGAGAAGGTCATGGGCATGGTGTTGAGGGAGAAGAGGCCCCTGTGGTCCAGGTGGCTTAGGAAATGTGGTTCCACAAAGACCACCTACTAGAAGCTCACAGGACATCCAGGCTGTAACCCTGCTCTAACACTAGCCAGCCACGAGCCTGCTAGTCATGTACTGCAAAATGATATCTGCTTGACAACAGCATCATCAGAGGTGATCTCATAAGACCCTGTCGCCTAGTAAAGGCAGGCTAGCTTAGTGTGCACACATACACTCAACAATATATGCACAGAAACAGTGCAGTTCCCAAAACTGATCACTCTTGTTCAGAAATGCACCACCATTTTCTCTTTACACTAACGTCTAAAAATACAAAGAAAAAAAGGTCCAGAGATTTAGCTCAGTGGTTCCAGCATCTGCCTGGCAAGTGCAAGGTCCCCAGTTTGACCCCCGTACCACAAATCACAATGCTGGAAGGGGTGACTTATGTCTGTAATCCCAGCTCTCAGGAGGCAGAGTCAGGAAGATTGTTGTGAGTTTGAGGCTAGCCTGAGCTGCATAGTGAGTTCGGGGCCAGCCTGAACTACAAGAGAGAGACCTTGTCTCCAAAAATTAAAAAAAAGAAAAAAAGAAAGAAGGAAGGAAAAAAGAAAGAAAGGAAGGAAGAAAAAAGAAAGAAAGAAAATGAAGAAAAGAAAGAAAGAAAATTTAACACCTACCCTATCTTTTGGGAAAATTATCATGAAATTAAAATGAGATGGTAAATGGGGAAGAGTAATCCTGCTGCATATATTCTGTGACTGGCTGTCCACCTGCCGGGTCAGTCTGCTAGTGCTCCAGTCCCTCCCTGGCCCACCTGACCACCGTCAGCTCCGCCCTGTCAGGCCAGTACTGGTGCTCAGTGCGCTCCTCTGGCTGAGCCGTTGGTCAGGGCTGGCTGGCTGGCCCTTGTTTCCTGTCCCAGCACCGGGCACAGCTCCTGCTCTGAGTGGCTCAGCACCCGGTTGCACGAAGGGCTGTTGCTACTGAGTCATTGCAGGAAATAATGCAATGGTCACCTGTTCGCTTTTTATAGCAGAACCAAAGCTGAGGAGTTAAAGAGCAGAAGAAATAAAACTCGGAAGGCTCCAGCTGCTTGAGGAACATTCTCCTCACACCAGACATAACCCGATTTTACTGTAGAATTGCAGTATTAGGTATTCATTGGTGTAGATTTTGTGTTCAAGGGGAAAATCTATTAAAACTGTTTTTTTCTTTTAAAATCTTAATTTATTGGTACATTTTAGATATATATAATGATCACATTCATCATTGGGAATTTGTACATATACATGATATATTTTTTAAAAAATTTTTTGAATTTTTATTGGTACATTATATGTAGATATTATGATCACACTCAACATTGAGAATTTGTACCAGTATATCACATGACTTAATTCTCATTTTTTCCCATTTCCCTTTCCATCCCACAACCCCCACCCCTATATATATAAGCTTTTTTTCCTTCCTTTTATTACCATCATATTATTTTTCCCCTTGTTACTTACCCCTACACCCCATTTCCTTTTGGATATTTTGTATTTCATAATATCTGCTATATATTCTAGAACTCATTTACATTTTCATTTTCTCATACCAGAGAAAAGATACAATATTTACACATCTGTGACCTCCTCCCCTCCCCACCAAATCTAACTCCTTGCACAGAGACCTAACAAAGGAGGAAGCAGGCAAAACCCTGTATTCCAATCCAGCCCTGGCACAATCCACTGCTCCGGAGCTCTGCTTAGCTGTCTGGAGAAGGGTCAGTGTCAGCTGTCTCAACACCTCTGACTCATAGTTTCCTGAATCCCAGCAGTATAGGTTAGGCAACCTCCCTAAGAGATGTCTCAGAGGGGGTCACAATAACTTTTGTCCCAGTGTCTGACAAGAACGAAGAGGTTAAAACTGTAAAACACCAGTACTTGTGTGTGTCTAAGTGCTGGTGACCAGTATGTGGGTGCAGAGTTGAGCAGAAGAAGGAGTGCGCAGGCTGAGCAAGCATTTGGGCCGTCATCATAGAAACAGTCAGAGGGGCTGAGCAGGTAGCTCAGTGGCCATGTGCTTACCTGGCAGCCTGAGGTGTTGGATTCAACCTCCGGCCACTCCCTCAATCACAAAAAGTGTGCAATGACAAGGGAGGCTAGTAATTGAATCCTAGGCACATTTTCATTTAATACTTTTGGTAATTTTTTTCTCATTGCGAAAATAGTCTTTGATTTTCATTGCCTTCTTATCAAAGAGTGGTTCCCATCAACACTGTGTAAGAGCCTCACAAACACATCTCAAAAGCAGTAGTGAGGAGGGCTCTGGGGTGGTGGTTGGGCAGATGGCCCAGCCCTATCCTCTTGGTTTTTCTGCTGCCTCTGAGGTCTGCTGTCCTTGGTCGCTGGGATTGGGTCGTCCGAGGTAGTGCAGTCATCAGAGAGGAAGACTGAGTCCTGCCTGGAGGAGTTCCTGATGGCACAGGGCCTCTGCGCTTCCCCTTCAGGACATCCACCTGGGCCACGTTCCAGGACTCAACAAGGCTGTGAAGTCGTGCAGCTTGGCCAGCACCCAGTAACTGGACGTCCAGGTACAGTTAGGGCAAAGGCTGCAAAAAAGGCCTCTGACATCTCTGCACCCTGCAGGAGCCAGAGGTTCTGGTTGTAGCAAGTTGAAGTGAGGGCTTTGCTGTCAGACGCCAGCAAAGAGCAGCAGGGGAGTGGGGCCAGCCTGCGGGGTGCCATGATGCAGCTGCTTTGGGTGATTTTCTTATGTCACAGTATACTTTTCATGGAAGCCATCTCCTATGCTTGTCCCTACCTCAAACATATTCCCTATTAAAACTATAATATTATTCAGATGCACATTATGTTATGCTATGTTTCAACCCCCAGCTTTATATCGGGTTCATGAATCTAATGAGGTTCCTAATAATTTAGCTATGACATAACATTGTATGCCATGTTTACCTAGGGTTATTATATTAGAGGCATGTGATGCCATACATTCCACCTTTATGTTATAGCATCGATAATCCTTCATTCTGAAACTAGGAGTGAATGGATTGAGTAAGGGTTGTTGTAAGAAAAGACATGTGGTTTAGGATCTGGACTGACGGGAAAAGTAGTTTTGCTTTCTTTAATAAAATATTTTTTAGGCAAAAATGCTCACTGGAACTTGCTTCAAAATGAACTGTTTTACCTTCCTTGTAATGAACCCAGCTATTGCTGGGAATGCTCTCATCCTATACCTTGTGTTTACTGAGTATCTTCCTTAACCTAATGGAGTATTTTCAGATCAAGGGACTGGTTGTTTAATAATCAAAAGGATGGTCAACTTTTTTTTCCCCTTCTGTAGATTTCTTAAAAATCATTGCATATTATGAGAGCAGAGGGGTCCACCATGTGTGCAAACTCTCCATCACACTCCACAAACTTCGGGAAAATTCATGTTCCAAATCAAGCATGGCTGTGCCATAGACTACTCACGTCACTGCGGTGTAAAAGAAAATTAAGCTTACTCCTTTATAACAATGTTTAAAATGTATAGAAATAAACTGTGTCCTTTGTTTGCTGAGAACAATAGAACAACTCTCTGGGTGAGGATGATTTATCTCTTGCTAAACTGCCATAACTGTTTATGACAGCAAAAGACAGGTATCATTAACCTTAGGTGTTGACAATCTGGAATTCATGGGAGTGAGTTAGAAAGACGATAGATAGGTCCCACCCCCAGGGTGTGGACAGCAGAGGACTCCTGTGAACCATTGCTCCCAGTCCCTTGTCTTCCCAGCAAGTGTCCCCTTGAATTCTCAGCGGGGAGTTGGTTTTATGTTCTTTCTATCTGAAGTTGGAGAGAAAAATTGTTTTGAGGAAAAATGGATCTATATTCCAATCAAAGTACTTTCCAAGGCCTTAGAATCAAGTTTATTTGTAAATCCATAATTTGCTGAACTGTTTTACCTTCCTTGTAAGTGATTCATGCATAAATTAGTGATGGATTCCTGATTAATTTATTTTTGCTGCTGCTCTTGGATTTTAAAAGCTCACGTTCCTCAAGATCACCCTCTTCATAAATACCACCAATAAATTCCAGCACAGAGCAAAAGCTTCCCCTCCTTCTCCCTTGAAGAATGATACAAGCAGACATTCTAAAGGCAAGAGGAGGCCGGTGACCCCCGCACTGCAGTGGGTTAACACCCAGCAGTAAGGAAGGAAGAGTTACTGGGGAAGGCCCAGCAGCCCCGCTTCTGGTGTGCACAACACCCTAAGTGTGAGGTTGAATCTGCACTTTCAAATCTCCCTCTGTTTTCATCTTCTCACGAGCTTACTGCTGTCCTACATTAGATCGACTTAAAATCCATGGAGAATATTGATTTTCCTTTTCTTGAGAAAAATCAGCCCGGTGACATGGTCTCTCTCCTCTTACAGAGCCCATTAGAGAAAATCAGAATTGTGTCGATGTAAAAGAGAATGTTTTCTAATGCAGGTGACACACTGCCGTGATTCTCAGGTTCTTCTCTTGATCAAATCTCACTGATTGATCTTGTCAAGCTTGTGTCCAACTCTCTACGGCGCTCACACCCCTATCGACAGAACCCCTCTCCTCCTGGTTAGTTCCTAGAAATTACTAAAAAAGTGCTCTTGGAAATGTAACTCTCTTACAGATAGTTTGAGATTCATTAGGGTAATTTTTTTTCAAACATTGGATTTTCAGCCCCTGTGAGATTGGCGTTTAAGAACCTATGACTTAACAGAAACGTTTCAGTAAAACTTGGTAGATAAATCAAACAGCCCGAATGGCAGTTATCATTTTGACATCTTATTTTAAAGAAATTGCTAAAAATTTGGCAAAACTAATGTGGATGGCTATAATTGAAGGTGACGATGTCTACATGGGGGGAAGAGGCGAAATCACTATATTTAGAAAGGACTGCTCTCGCCCCAGTGCAAGTCCGCACTCAGGTTAAATGTATGCACACCCTGGTAGCTGGAACATCTGTTTCTGGCTTGTTGTTCCTCTTGGCTGCTTTTCAATTGGATTTCCTCGAGCAGGTCCCAGGCTTGTCACTGCAGCCAGGGTCTGTTAACCATCACCACTGGTCCTACATTAAGGAGGAGGTTCAGGGCTAAGCTAATAACTCGCCTGCCTCTCTGACTGATCGCAGTGATGCTCTCCGGGGCCACTTATCATGTGGGTTCCTTTGGGAGGGTGCTCTTCTTTGTCTGTAGCTCTGGGTGGAATTGCTTTCATTTCCCTCATTCCCGGAATGACACGTGAAAAGACAGAGCTCAGTGCCGCTTCCGTGGAAGGAAGGCTCGTGCCTCCCCTGACAGGACGTCAAGGGAGCCCTGACTCCACTGTGAAACTCACTGTGTCCTCCCTGCGGGGATTCTTAAGCAAGACATATGATGATTCTCGTTTCTTCTTCTTCCACTCTGAAAAACAAAAGGTGGCTTTTCTTTGCACGTAGTTTACAGGAAGCCAGGCAACTTTTAGCATGAAATGGAGTGAGGTAGTGTCTGCATTGTGGTTATGATTTGGTGTAAAATCACAAATGGGAAAATTTTTCTGACTATGGCTCAGTAGTGCGTGGTCCACTTCTAAGGGGTGGGGCTAGGAAGGGCTTGGTGATCATAAAGATGCTTGTAAAACCGTTTACACGATTCAATGACTTCCCTTTTTTAATGTTCCAGAGTAACTATATGAAGACCAAAAAAAAAAACTTTTAGAAAGTTTACTAAGTGACAAAGAGGATGTGGTGAATTCCTTTACCATTTCTGTTTACTAGATGCTTCTGAGACAGCACAAGACTGGGGTCAGTCCAGGCCCTCACCTCCTGGGGTTGACACTATCCTGTGTGACTTCCACATTGATGAGCTTTGGTAGAATTGGGCTCTGTCTGCCAAAGCTCACACTGACTTGAAACTCAAAAACTATTCCTTTACATCCTTTCCCCAGGGTGGACATTTGTAAGCAATCCTCTCTTTCAGCAAAATTTTTTCCTAGCCCATCATGTGGGTGCATTGCAAAAAATGAATATTGGGTCAAATGAAAAATGGATATTGGGTCAATAATCATGGAAGAACGAATGCTGGGGCAATCAGGTATGGTTACTGAATCACAGGTAATAAGACCAACGTGCAGCACTAAGATGATACATGCAAGGTTCTTCTGTTTTGCATAGAGATGGTAGTGGTAGAGGGAAATAGGTAATAATTACCCAGGTTTCTGGCTACCCAGGTCATGAGTAAAGCTAGCACTGGGTCTCACTGCATCTGATCCGAACAGATTATTTTTAAGTGCTTCTGAAAAATCAACTTTCAGGAGAGAGAGTCACTCAAATCTGCCATGAGTTTTGTTTTTAAAGCAATGAATTATATTGGTAAAGTTTTTTGAGCTTTAAGGAGAAAATAAAGTGGTAACAGAATCAATGAATCATTCTAGAATTTTGGGGTGAGCCTGATTGTGTTTTTGGCTTTGCAAGCAAGGAATGAGGAAAGCCAAAACTGCTGATATGGAAAGTTATGCAGAAGATGCTGGCTAACATTTATGGAGTATTTACTAGGTGGCCAGCCCGGCACCAAAGGCTTTATCTATATCACTTTCCAGAATTCTCACAAGGATCCCACCAAGTCTCTGGTCTTATGCTTGCCACGCTAGAACACTGCAGTTGTAAAAACACATCTGCCCACTCTGCTTCAACTTTTGTTTGAGAAAATCTTGAGTCTTTTCCTCCCTTTACCTCTATTTATTTCATCCTCCTACAATGTGAAGGAAACTTATAGCCAAATATAGGGGAAACCCAAGGAAAACATTGAGGAGAGATGCATGCAGTCAAAAAGCACCTAAAACTACATTTTTAGCCCTCATTTTTGAAAAAGAAATGAAAGACCTTGGGGCCTGGGGAGAAGGTAGCAGAGAGTGACTTTGGAAACAGAAAATTGAAATGGGCAACAAATGTGGTCTCAAAAGGAGCAATTTCAAGGTGATTATCATCATTGTTCTTATGATATCTGGTGATATCATCCTAATCTATCATACTCTATATTATAGTGACTTCTCCACTTTCATTTTAGGACATAGACAATGATGTGCAGTAACAATGAAAGAGTTCCTCTAAGATCAATAACATGTAAACACCGTGCCTAAGTCCAGACTAGTGCCAAACACCAGAGGAAGGTGGGGGACACACAGAGTCTAACCAGGCAGTCTTAATTCAAACATCTTGTTTCACCTTCAGGAATATTTTTAAATGATTTTACATGTGAAATACATTGTCTCACTGACAATATAAAAGCAACTACACAGTCTCTGTTTTTATTGTCATTTTCCATCCCAGAGTTTGTTTTACTGTGAAATATGAGATAGGCCTTTTCACGTATCAGGCTTGGTTTCCTCTTCTATTTCTTTTTCTTCTTCACCTGGTATCATAATACTAGCATTTTCTATTATCTTAATTATGATGAAAAGTCAAATTTTGTTTTTTGCTTTGCGTATGTGTCTGTGTGGTCCAAGGGCTCGAACTCAGGTCTCTGCTCTTACTAGACAAATGCTCTTCCAGTGGGCCACAATAAGATTTTTAATAGCTATATAATATTTCATCTTAACAGATGACACAGTTACTTACAGTTATTTACAGTATTTTATCAGCAAACTTATTTGTATAGGCAAATGTTGTAATAAGTAGAATTTCCTCTATGTCATGGTCTCAGAGTCACTGAGTTTAAATGGTGTATACAATTGCAGGGCTCCTTTAATAATAGAGAAACTAAAACTTCCACTGGAGTCAATTTCCTTATTGGATCATGTCTTATGAGTACATGGTTTATTTAGAAATGCTAAGGTGGTAACCATAAAGAAAATTTTAGATGGGAAAAGTACCACATCATATCTTCTATTCAATGCAAATAAATTTTCCAGGGTAAAAAAATTTCTCTCTTCATAGATACCTATGTATATACCTACATCTCTATTAGTATCCACAGCTATATTCCATATAAATTAGATTTGTGACTATATCTTTGGGAATGTGGATAAAATTAGGAGGATGGAGGGCCGGGGAGTTAGCTCAGTGGTTCCGGCGCCTGTCTTGCAAGCACAAGGACCGGGGTTCGATCCCCGGTAACCACATACAATACTGGGTGTGGAGACTCATGCCCAGCAGCAACCAGTACCACATACCACAGTGCCGGGCATGGTGGCTCACGCCTGTAATCCCAGCACTCGGGAGGCAGAGGCAGGAGGATTGCTGTGATGTGAGTTGGAGGCTGAGCTCAGGGCCAGCCTGAACCACAAAGTGAGACCCTGTCTCAAAAAATCCTAAAAAAAAAATAAATAAGTAAGTAAAATAAATATATATTATTAAAAAAAATTAGGAGGATGGAAAAACAGTGAGGGTGTATTAATAGGTCTATAATGACATAAAATTTATTCTAGGGGTGAGGTAAAACTTAATGGTTCATAAATAGCAAATTCATTATATTTTTAATACTCAGGATATATGAACACCGTATAACATCTTTATGGTACTGTTAGTACCATTTAAATCCTTGACTCACCATGAAAAACAAACATTTCCAAATCTTGGTCATGAAATGATTAGCCAAATAAAATGTTTTAATAAATATTATTGGATTAGAGCACGGTTGGTTGAGTCATAAAGTGTCTTATAAATGTTTTATGTCATGTGCTACACCGCATTTTTAAATGTTAACAAATTAATTTATTTTAAAGGCTGCATCAAGGTAAAAACACCTTAATTTTGCTTGGGGTCAGGCAACAGGACGATACATCATGCGGCCATCTCTCTTTCCGTCGCACAGTAGCAGAAGCGATGTCAAGGCATAAAATGTGGTGTGGTTTGTTAAATATTCATTTATAATTTGCATTCCTAACTAAATTATGTGTTGTGCTAATCTTTAATCTCCAAAACGTATAGAGTGTCATAAAGCTCTCAGAATGCATAATAAATATTTCATAATTTAGTGCTACTTTAAGTGTTGGCTAGAAAGCACACAAATGTTTGTCAGTAATGATACTTAATTATTCCAGGGAGACTTGATCTGCATTGGTATTGAGTTCAATAATTCACTCAAGCCGTCAGGTCACTGAGAGAAATATCAATTTGGGGACACTATCTCTTCCATGATTAATGGTGAATCGGCTACTTGCTCCTCACGGTTAACACTGTCATTCATTGCCTAGGAACATTTCCACACAGAGTGGTGTCTTGGAGTGGCTTATTTGTGTAGTGGTCTCCCTGCATATAATAACAACCTTTATTTTTAGTTTTGAAGCTCTAGAGTCAAAATTCTCTGAGATTCGGTCCTTTGAATTGATGACTGCAGGATACAGTCCATTCCAAGTTAAGAATTTCACATGCTCCAATAGTCAAGTATTTGATTAAGCTCCATAGCTGCGATATGCAATTTGCATTTGGTAAACTGAAAAAGTACAGCCATCGTGAGAAAGCTGGATGTGTAAGAGTGGTGATTTGTATTATAGTAGCCTGGTAGCTGCTCAATGAACCATGTAAAAACAGTTCATTAAAATGTTTATGTGCTCGGCTGGTTAATGCAAAGAAAGCTTTATTGCAGCCTTATAAAACCTTGGTAACTTCAGGTTGGAGTCAGATCAATGCATTGTAATAACTCAGGCATGTGCTTTATCTCCTCTGGAGTGCAAAAATGAACCAAAAAACTTCCTTTTCTCTCCTTGTTTCCATGGGCACATATTTTAGAGCTTTTAAAGCAAGTCTCGATTTTCTACCTGATAGTTTTTTTTTTTTTGAGACAGGGCCTCACTTTTTGTAGTTCAGGCTGGCCCTGAGCTCAGCCTCGAACTCACAGCTCACAGCAATCCTCCTGCCTCTGCCTCCCGAGTGCTGGGATTATAGGTATGAGCCACCAGCCAGGCACTGTGGTATGTGGTACTGATTGCTGGTGGGTGTGAGTCACCACATCCAGTATTGTTGTATGTGGTTACTGGGGATGAACCCGGTCCCTTGCACTTGCAAGGCACGCGCCAGAACCACTGAGCTAAATCCCCAGCCCCTTAATAGCTCTTTTTAAATGAATTAAAATATTCCAATTTCAGCCATAGGTAATTTGTAATATTTTTACATAAAACCATTGAGTATTTTTTGTGTGTGTGTGTGGTATGCGCGTTTGAACTTATGGTCCTTGTACTTCCAAGGTAGGCACGGTACTATACGAGCTAAATTCCACTGAGTATGAGTAGTAAAATCTTATCAATTAACATATAATT
The DNA here is from genome assembly GCA_004026965.1 of Petromus typicus. Classification (NCBI taxonomy): domain Eukaryota; kingdom Metazoa; phylum Chordata; class Mammalia; order Rodentia; family Petromuridae; genus Petromus; species Petromus typicus. The sequence continues at coordinate 20,962 of PVIR01008195.1, forward strand.
ACTACATTTTCTTTGGAAGTTAAACTCATGGAATTTTATAACATAATTAGTATTAAACTAGACATGACAATTTATGTATCCGATAGCATCACCCATTCATTTCGGTACCTGTGAGATGCATAAAAGTGTCTTAAATCCAGAGGGCAGGACTAGAAACCTATGGCTATGCGAGCCTATAAAATTGCCCTATGCTGATATTTAGAAAATATTTTTGAAAAATTGATCAATAGGGCTGGTGATTTAGCTCAGTGGTTCTGGTGCCTGCCTTGCAAAGCACAAGGGCCTGGATTTGATCCCAGTAAGCACACACAACAATGCTGGGCATGGTGACTCACACACACCAGCAATCAGTACCACATGCCACAGTCCCAGGCATGGTGGCTCTCATCTGTAAACCCAGCACTAGGGAGGCAGAGGCAGGAGGATTCCTGTGAGTTTGAGGCTGAGCTCAGGGCCAGCCTAAACTACAAAAGTGAGACCCTGTCTCAAAACACTAAAAAAAAAAAAAAAAAATTGATCTATAGCAAGAAATAGTTTTTCTAAAAAAAAGGATTTACTTAAACAACTACACACTTTTTTGGTTGTTGTTTGTTTGTAGTTTGCTTTTTTAAAAAAAATTCAAATTTTTATTGGTACATTGTGAACACACATCATCACCACATTCAACATTGAGAGTTTGTACCAGAATATGACATGACTTGATTCTCATTTTTCTCCTTCCCCCCTGCCCTGCAACCCCCACCTCTATGTACATAAGCTTTGTTTCCTTTTTTATTTACTACTATCACATTCTTTTTCCCCTCATTTTTTACACCTACACCCTCTTTCCTTTTAAATATTTTCTATTTCACAATGTCAACTATATATACTAGAACTCATTTACATCTTCATTTTCTCATACCAAAGATACAATATTTACACATCTGTGACCTATTTATTTCACTTATGAGGATGTCTTCAAGGTACTTCCATTTAAGTATGAATGCCTCAATCTTATCATTTTTAATGGCAGAATAATACTCCATTCTATAAAAGAACCATATCTTCTTTATCTAGTTGTTTTGCTTTAGTTTTTGTGGTACCGGGGATTGAGCTTGGGCCCTTATGCTTGCAAGGTAGGTGTAGTGCCACTGAGCTAAATCCTTGGTCCACAAATACACATTTTTAATAGAAAATTAATGTATCTGGGCATTTACTTTCACAGAGTATATATAATAAGACATTTACATGGAAAGTAATATTTGCAGTTCATTCATCAAGTCTTCCAATAAAAATGGCTTATTCATTAGTGTAATATGTTAGAAGGGTCTCGAAAGCAGGCAAGAAAAGAACACATGCTTTAGGACAAAAGCCAAAGGGACCGTAAACTGTGACAAAGGATGATACCGCAATAGTCGAGGGAAATACGTTTTCTCTCCTTCCGCTGCTGCACACACACCACCGCGTACTGTCGCACGCGGATGTGTGGAGACCTCACAGTGCAATGATGATGCTGTTCCCATCAGATCGCAGCAGTGTAAACACGTGCTCTTTGCACACGGCGCACTCTCTCAGAATACCCTCGCCACTCCATGGAGCAGCCAAAGCGTGGCATTTCAAAATTGTATCTTATGGCTTTGTATCCTTTGGGGTCTATTTTTTTCCCTAATTCCTAGGACTACCCAATCTGAGGGAGAGGTTCTTTTGGGATTTGGTATTATGTCTGGAAGGTGAACTCGGCTCTAACATACTATACATATTCAGTAAGTAGTAGTAATAAGTTGAAGCCAACATCCAGAGTAATGACTTAGACGTGACAGAAATATATTAAATATTTTTTTGAGTGAATGAATGTCAGAGGAGTGGGCTTTAAAAATCTGCCTTGAAATCCAGCCGCTGGGTCCTCTTATCTGAGAGTGAGAAGCTAGAGAAGGGGAATCTGTGAAAGAAAAAAGCAAAATATCCCCTGCTTGGAGCGTTAGCTTTCTTTCATGGTCTCCGAGTGTAATAGAATGCCATCTAACATATTTAAGGAGCACGTGGGGGACTGCGGATTTTAAATGGACTCTGGGTCGTGGAGCTGGGTCCGAAGCCCGAGCAGTTCAGGACCACTTAGCTGAGAATCTCGTTACCGTTTCTGATTGCACAGCCCAGCACTTTCATAGAAGGATCCAAGGGGACCAGCGATGGCGGCCTCTGGCACCTCCTCTGCCGTGTGTGAGCGTGACTCACTGGTGCTGTTCTTGTGGCCTATTGGTTTCTGACGAGCCGCAAAGCAGTGGAATGAACCCATTTTTGTTTTATTTTAATTAAAAAAAATTTTATTGGGATGTAATGATTATATACATTCACTGGGCAATATGTGTTGTTTCAGTTCATGGATACATTGTGTGGCGGTCAGATCAAGGTCATTTCTGTACCTGTAAACACCAGAATGTAGACACGTGTGGGCGTGTACAGAGAGAGAGGAGAGACAGACAGACGCAGAGGCCTATGGCTATGCGAAGGCAGGGAGAGAGGCGGCAGCGGAAGAGTCTAGAGGGGCAGAAAGGTCCAAGATTTGGACCTCGCCACACCTACAGTCATGGCTCTTCAATTCCTAGGATGAAAGGAAGGCTTCCTGAGAAGGCTCATTAGCTTCTTCGTTTCTTGAAGCCTCAAGAAGGCGGAGGAAGGTGAGTCGGCGAAGGCTCGCTGACCATGTGGGTCTCCTGCAGCCCTCTCAGGTTTAATTGCGAGCGTAAATGACCCTCAGTTCTGCAGCGTATCAACTTGATGTCTATAATTGATAGCCAAACATTTTTTACAGCCTGTTAAATGGTAAGGCTGTGGTGAAATGTATATAATGTTGATTAAAGTGATTTTTGTACAAAAGGGTCAGAGACATTAACAAGTTAAAAGAAAGTGTGAGCCCTGATCTTACTCCTCTAACCTTTGTTCCTTTTTCCCATAATTGACACCACATGTTTACTTCGCCTGTTTTGGCCACATTTTAGGCTGTTAGTATTCGGTGTATTTCGAAGTGCTCTGGAGATTAAGGTACTCACAGAATGCTCAGAGCGGTAGATTTCAGATATTATTGTAGCACATGGTAAAAGAGAAAGATGAAAATAAACCCCTCCAGGGTGCCTTGTATTAAACTGTCTGGCTCACAAAGGCAGACTAAAGTAACGGTAACTCTGAAAAGGATTAAACTGGACATCTAAATGATAATTACTGGGTAATTTTGTTTTGGTTATAATTTGTGGTGTTATTTTTATAACTGACATGAGACATAATATATTTTTCAGGGTTCTGCAATAGCAGAGCAACAAATGGAACCTGTCAGGAGGTATTTGTAAGAACAGTTATTGAAGAAAGCTGCAAGGCTGTTGAAATGCTGCACAGGCTAAATTTTTTTTAGCTTATGCGTCAGTAGAACACTTTCCGAAGAGTGTAATGACTCTGGACATGTGGCATGTAGCAAGCCCTCTGCCTGGACTTTCAAACTTCTTCTTTTCATTCGTGCAAAACCAGCACGGAAGCCCCCGGGGATCTTTTCTGTGTCCCGTGTACCATCCGTGACTGCTCACGAGTGTCAGAGGCCACGAGCCATCGACGCCCTACCTTCCCAGGCTCCAGGCCTGGCCTCCCCTCTCTCTGTCCTGCACCATCTGGGATTTGGGTCTCGCTGTGGCTTCAGGGACACTGCAGAGGCTTTAGCTCTGATCCTGCACTGGCAGAACTCACACCGCAACACACTGACCTCTGCCTGAGCCGTGAACTGGGACTGAGCCGACCGGACCACCCAAACTCCCGGCAGGCACCAGATGGCAGCTGCGCTCCGGCTGCCCAGGCGGCATAATTTGCTGGAATTTACCCCTCCCCTCATCTGGCTCTGATTATTTGCTGACTTGTAATTTTAGTTATTTGCACACATGCCTTATCTCTCTGCCAGACTGTAAGCTCCTGGACCTCAGGCGCTGGACCCCATGCCTTTGTGTCTTCCTTTCCGGGGTTGTCATGATGCTCTTCTATTGAGGCCATTCAGGAGGTGCCTGCCGAGTGAGTTAGTGACCCTGAAGCTAGAAAGTGAAATATTCAGAAGATCATCTAGTTATTAGTAGCCAGAGACTGGCCACATCCCTGGCTAAGTGTGCAACGATTCACTGTTCTTTCCTCAGTTTCTTCTTTCCAAACATAGGCTATTAAGAAGATGTATATATTTTTAAATTGCCATGATATCTTCTCTTCAGACATTTGAAATCAAGTAGTTCTGTCATGTTCCACTGAGTAGGAGAGAGATCTCAAGCCCTAGGGTGGCAGCACAAAACTGAAGGAGTTACAACGATCCTTGAACTCAGGTCTCCTGATAACACATCTCATTAACTGGCTGGAGATCAGAATAACACTTGTGGGTGAAACCAGAAGGATTCGAGCAACTCCGATCTCCAACGCAGCACCTGTATTTGGTCCCGTCAGGCTTGTGAGTGACTGAGGTCTACCTAGCTTTTGATTTCTTTTTTTCCCTTAAACCACAGGAAAAGAGGAAATCATCTCACCTTGAGCACTGAGAACATTTAACTCTATGAACAGTAGACACTTGAGTTCTAGTCTGTTTGCTTGATGGTTATTTAGGGAAGCTCGACCAAGTGCTGAGTAGTCAGGTTTCTTCACACATGTTTCAACTTTGTGAATTTTTCTTCCTATTTCTCACCACATAGTGATATACAATAATAAAATCTGCTATTGAAAAAATTAAAACATATAGGAAAACACTCAGAACTTTTTCACTTATATTATTTTCCAGAAAAAGAACTCTATTTTTTTTAAAAACACCAAGTTATATTTTTTCTTACTATTGGTTCAGTTCTTGATATCACATTTCAATTGGGATAATATATTTTTTAATTCAGAAGTTCATCAGTTCAGGCAAGCTATTTCTAATATAAGTTATAAGAGCAAAAATTCAGGAATATTGAAGTTAGAAACATGTTTGTGTCTTTTTTTTTTCCATGACTAACCCATGTCTATTCTCTATGAAATTGATGTCAAAAAAGTATTATATATTTTCAGTGGGAAATAGAAGGCTGCCCTCTACTATCCTTGTCAGGACGTCGTACCCCTTTAATCATACTTTTCATTTCAGCACATTGAAATTTCCGTTACCAAGGACAACATCATAAATAAAACTGTTTGTGAAATTTTACCTGCAGCTCCCTAACTTTGTGCATTAAGCATGAGACTAGCAGAGAGGTGGTCAAATGTGAAAATTTATAATCATTTATTACGTACAGCTGAAGCAAGAAGGGAATAAAAGCGTGAAGGCATACATCTATAAACGGAAGCCGAAAAGCTTAAATGAAAAGTAAAGTGAATTTCTGTGTCTTGTCATAAAGTAATGAGAAGCTAGAGCTTTTATTCATAGCGTCCCAAGATGCATTTACTCTCAATCTGGCTTCAGCAGTAAACGCTTCCCTGATGTATTGCTCTGGACTTACAAAGAAATATTTGTGCTCTACATAATAGTATAGTTAGGAGAATTACTGCATGGTTGAGAAGATTCTATAAAGGTTTATAGCTGCTGGTGTTACTGTAATTTAATCACAATGTAGCTAATGTAGTACTTTAATATCACAGGTTACTTTTTTATTTACCATTTATTAGGAAGTGACAGAGTCGATCATCTCTACATCGTAAACAAGTCACAGAGGACTGTGAGGAAGCCTAAAATTCCAGACAGATGCACCGTGGTGGTGTGGCACTCCACTGTCCCTGTAATGAGCTCACCATCAAATTACTACTGAGATCTGTGAAATGTAAATCAGCCTCCTTGTTCTCAGTCCATTGGCCAAAGAAAACCCGAGAACATTTTATTTCATGAATACAATTAGCACTGCGTGTCATTTGTGCGCAGAAAGAACTCATTGATCCCACTCTGCAAGGACTAGGAGTGATTTCTGGAAAATGTGAAAATAGCTGCAAATTCCTTTTAGTACATATTCATAAACAGTACCATCATCATGAGTGAAAAATCAGTGTTTCCTCATGAGAATTTTCCATAGAAATCATGTTTTTGTGCTGTTGTACTTTATGTATATTTCCCTCTCAATAGATATATAAATACCTTATAGATAAGAGCCACAGATGTGATGTAGAGAGTTGTAGACAAATCAAGCCACATAAATACATTTAATACAAAGAGTGTTAAGAAAGCACTAATGTCTGGAAGCTGTGACTGTAGGACACAGACCGGTGGAAAGTAGAAGTCCAAGTCTAGGCTTAGTTCTCTGTCTTTGGGCAAGTATCCTGACCTCCGCGAATCTCAGTAGTTCTATCTGCAGCAGGAGTGATGGCATTTGCCTGACTGGCCCCACCAGGTTGTTCTTAAAGATCAAAGAAGATATTGTATGAAAAACATTCTGTAATCTGCAAAGGTACATGAAGCCTCAGCCTTTGAGATATAAAAGGCATGACATAGCTGCGTGTGGTAGCTTACACCTGTGATCCCAAAGCATTAAAGCCTTTGAGGGCTCAAAGCAAGAGCTTCTTATCTAATATTTGAATAGATATTTTTTAAGTACAGAGAGGATACAAATACCATGTGAAGAAAGGTCTTGTCATTTACCCAGTATTTATTGAGCAACTACTATGTGTCAGGCAACTACAGAGCCTTTTGCATTAAGAATCGATGAAAGTTTCTGGAAGGGTAGTGAATTTAAACGAGGTTCTATGTGAGTGTTTAGCCAAGTTCCAATCATCTCATCTCGAGCTTCTGCACCTGCCACAAATGTCGCTCTGCCTTTCAGTATGATTGATTAGGTTTTTTAATTTTCGTTTTAATTCCTGGGAATTTACACACCTTTAAATTCTCCCTAGACCTTCATCTCACTTACGGCTAGTCTCATGTGAAGTAGTTAGGCTATAACTCAGTGACAGTGACTGATCCCTCGCTAGTAAAGTGATACTTCTGGAAATAAAAATAGCCTTGCTCAAAAGTACAACCTTAGATTAACAACTCAAAGAAAGAGAAACAGTCTTCAGGTAGCCGAAGGGACCACTCAGTGGGGAGCAGGAGTGGGCTGTATGGATTTCTTTCCGTGGATGTTATTTAGTCCCCGGTGTCGGTCATATCCTCCTTTCTGTCTGTCAGAGTCTTGCTAATTCTTCACGGTCCTCCGTGACAGCTTCCTGCTCACCCTTGCTTTCTGTTTTGTTGCTTTGCGCTGCTTTTGCTTTCTTTTACAATCGCACTCTGGTTACTGTCACTTCCTTGGCATTATTCAGTAAACGGTGTAAAGAGAAGTTCTCAGCTGGCCTCCACAAGCAGAAGCCACAGTACTAATTGTCAAATTCATTACCACTCTTTTTAATACAGGGTATGATATAAATGTGTATGTAACTCTTCTGATGTTCTGTTTAGGTTACTTAAAAAATAAGAGCTAAAATTACTTCCATACTAAAAAACAGTGATGTGTTGTTTTATTTTTCTTGTATGAAATTAATTTTTAAAGCCTTCAAATTTTATTCTTCAAATGCAATCGAGTCTTACTGAGCTTCTCTCCTTTGTCAGTAACCACTTTTTTAATTGCTAGAGACTGAACACGGGCCTCAGAGGGTGTCAAATGTGTGGGCTGGTGCCCACCGCGGAGCTGCATGCTCAGCCCTGCGGTGACGCTGTTCTGCTTCTGCATGTGGTACATTTCACCGCACACACTGCAGTAGGAAGCAGCAGTCACCACGGCCTGATGATGCTCCTGTGTTTGCAATTCCAGCATGCCAGGGAAGCAGCAGATGAAATACCGTCCTGCAGCTTGGCTCTTCGCCTGGCTGGTGCATCAGCCTGCTACAGAATGTCGTCGGGACCCATCATCTGTGATTGGTGTTGGGAGGGACACATGAAAAGCTAAAGAAACCCAAGGGGAGGGTAAGTGTTTGTAGAATAATTTGCTTCAGCTTGAGGAGCAGGCTGAGGAGGGGAGGGAAGGAGACTCTCTCTGGCCTGTTCTTTCAGCCTCACTGTGGACTGAGCGTCTTGTGTACACTCTAGAGTGCTGAACGTCCCACCTCCAGGCCAAGAGGACACAGTAGAACAAATGAGGCTGGAGAAAACATGTACCAAGCTTTCTTGTTTTTTTGAGACAGGGTTTCACTTTATAGTTCAGGCTGTTCCTGAGCTCAGCCTCAAACTCACATCACAGCAATCCTCCTGCCTCTGCCTCCCAAGTGCTGGGATTACAGGCCTGAGCCACCATGCCCGGCACTGTGGTATGTGGTACTGGTTGCTGCTGGGCGTGAGTCTCCACACTCAGTATGGTTTGTGACTACCAGGGATCGAACCCGGGTCCTTGCACTTGCAAGACAGGCGCCGGAACCACTGAGCTAACTCCCTGGCCCAACCCCAAGCTTTCTTATTTGAGGTAATTTTTAACCATTTTATAAATAAATTAATGTTGCTATTACTACACCCTGTAGAAATAAATAATTGGGTCAATAATAACAGAGAATCATACGTTAGTGAGAAAAAAAACCCTACAACCACTTGAGAGATTCTGAGTATTATATCAACTCTAACCTTACCTGGATGTGCGACCCAGGACATACTCTTTCACCCATCTGGGGGCTGTTGTGTTTTCTGTTGTTAGAGGTAAACCCTTGAGACAGGCTAACTTTATAAAGAAAAGAGGTTCATTGAGCTCGCAGTACTGAAGGTTCAAGGGCATGGTATTGGTTCCACTGGGCTCTGCTGATGTTCTTCCTGTTGGTGGCACCTGGCGGGAGGTGTCTGAGCAAAGCAGAGATCACGTGACACGAGAAGGAGCCAGTCAGTGACCTAAGGACCTTCCCACTGGGTCCCGCCTCTTAAAGACCTCAGCACCCTGTATCTTGCTGTGGACTGAGTTTTCAATCTATGAACCCATGGGGGCGCCCTTAAATCATACCCAAACTGTCGTATCTCTCCAGATAAAAAAATATGAATCATTTATTCATAATTTCAGAAAACTGATTGCACCATTTAAAATTAGGGATTAAAACAGTAAATCACACAGTAAATTAGAAGAAGAAACAAAATTAAAGTTGGACCGCACTGGATTCGTGCAGGTTGAGGGCTGTGGAGGGCAGACTAGCAGGGCACCTGCCCAGGGCAGGCCTACGACAGGGAAGGGTGACGGCTGGGTGAAGAGGGGTCGAACATGAGACTACACCCAGAGACTGGCAACCCAGGCTGGGTCAGGTGCACCACACACAGGCCCTGTAGCTATGGAGAGCACCATGTGTTGGAGCAACCAAAAAACATTCAGTGTGATTACAGCAGAAGGCAGAGCAGTGTGGGGCTCAGTGCAGCGATGCACACCTCCAGTCCTCATTACTCAGGAGGCTGAAGCAGGAGTGTCCCCATTCTAAGCCAGCCTGGGCAATTTAGCAAGACTTTGTCTCAAAGGCAAAAGGGCAGGGAGGTAACTCAGTAGTAGAACACTTGCCTCTCATGTGCAAGGCCCTGGGTTCCTGCACCAGGATGAAAAGTTTAGTGCATGAGCCTGGAGGGTACAGAGTGGCCCAGCTGGATGTGGCCCAGGAGATCCTGGGCAGGGTTCAAGTCACCGCCCTCAAAAGCAGTGGGCATCTGTGAGCAGGCACGGTTTGCAGTGTGGGCTTCGTGTAGACCACTGCAGCTGCTCAGGAACAGCACACTGGAGCAGGGCCTGAGGGTTCAGGGCCACCTGAGGGGCACCTCTGCAGGGCTCTGTGAGAGTGACATGGGGCAAGGGCAGAGAGACATAACAGAGGGGGTCAATGTTGGGATCTGGGGAGTAGATCTGCTTCCTGGTGCCGGGGTAGGGTGGGGACTTGGGGGAGATGGGGTGGAGCTCTGACAAACTGGAGGAGCTGTCCAGCTATCAAATGGATGTTAATGTCACTAAATAAAATAATGCCGGCTAAAGAGTGCCACTCTGGTCCAGTCATGGAGCACACTCTTGTTGTCCCAGCACTCAAGAGGCTGAGGCAGGAGGATTGCTGCAAGTTTGAGGTCAGGCTGGGCTACATAGTTAGTTCAAGGCCAGTTTGAACTACATAGGGAGACCCAATCTCAGAAAACAAAATCAAAACCAGATGTGGTGGCACATACCTGTAATCCCAGTGTTCTGTGAGGCTGATGCAGAAAGACTGTGAGTTCTAGCCCAGCCTGAGCAACTTAGCAATTTAGCAAGACCCTGTCTCAAAAACAAAAGCAAAACAAATAAAAGACATCCAAGAGTGTTCCTTTAGGAGACAGAACTGGATTTTGACTTCTGATTTAAAAATAATTCATTAGCATACACAACTGAAACAGCATTGAAAAATCCAACTATTGGTTAGGCAAATTTCTTGATTTCTTATGTGGTATGTAACACAATGAAGTATTATTCAGTCATAAAGAAGAATAAAACCATGTTTGCAGGAAAATGGATGCAAATGAAGAATTCTGTGTTGAGTGAAATGAACCAGCTCAGAAAGACAAATGTCTCATATTTTCTTTCGTAAGACGAGTCTAGGAAAAACAGGCATGGGGGCAGGGGAGACAACAGGAAAGTAGAAAGAAAACTCTTGGAGAAGAGGAAGTGGATGGGGGAGGGAAAGGGGAAAGAGGTAGGGGGAGGAGGTTGATCAAAGGATGCTGTATGCATGCATGAATCCACTAAACGAAACTCACTGGCCTGTATAAGCAATACTCTTTTTCCTTTGTTTTGGTACCGGGGATTGAACTCAGGACCTCACGCTTACAAGGCAGATGCTATGCTGATGAGCTACAACCTGGGCGCTCTTGCATAACTAACACAAGTTAATAAAAACACTGTAATTTTATTTTTTCAAGCTTTGTAATTTCTCTGCTAAACCAAATATTTGGAGCTAGAAAATACATTTTCTGTTGAGGAGATAGACCTAGCACTTGGGAGGCTGAGACAGGAGGTTCACTTTCTTGGGCAGAATGGTAAGACCCTGTCTCCAAAGAAATTTTTCCTACTATTTTTAAATAAAATTCTTCTATTCCTAGCTTTAAGCAACCTAATATTGGTCAAACATTGATGAGGCATCCAGTATAATGATTTTGCATTAGCAATAACTTATCTGCTTGAGTCACTATTGTCATCATTAGAATATTCACTTGTATCTGTTTAGGTTGCTATTAATTTATCATCCATTTCCTAGTCCCTTTTCAAGTCACATAATTTTTGTTTTCATGCATACGCATCAGTGGCACGCAGAAAGCCTGGCTGACAGGAGGGCTCAGGGATTGTTGCCTGAACCAAGGGGCGCTTCCCGGTGAGACACGCAGGTGCCATCAACCGCGTCTCCCCTGCACAGTCCACACGGGGCGGGGCCGTGTCCGCCTCACCATTCTGCTCCCGCCTGGCCAGGTGCCCCGGAGAGGCTGCAGACGTTTGATGAAGGAATGCATCGCAGCGAGCTTGTAATTTGTACTGAGATTAGTAGCTTAATCACCTTTCACTTCTTATTTTCTTTCCTTATTTGGTTCTTTATCTTGTCTTCCACTTTTTTTCTCTCCCCTTAAATTGGTCCGAGTCACCCCTTTGCTTTCAGTGTATGTATTTGGTATTAGTCCTTCCACGTTTCCCTCTCTTGTGTATATTTTACTGGCGCGTCCATAGTTTGGGCCCATGGAGGAAAGAGAGGGGACGGAAGGGTCTTCTGCTGCAAAGACCCAAGCATCGGTGATGTGGCCTCTTGGGGATGGTGATAAACCAAATGTCCCGGAGTCCTGCAGGACCGTCAGCTGAGATGACTTCCATGTGTGCGTGGGTGTGTGTGTGGTGTTCTGTCCTCACAGTAACAGAGATTAAAAAAACAGTCCCCGGTCCTGTTGTGCTCTGTTGCCTACATGTCGTGTGTTAGTAACGATGCCTTTGGCACTGGCGACTACTCCCCATCGTTACGTCCATGGTCTGTACTGCGTCTCCCTGTGCTTTATCCTCCACTGTCATCAACATTATTGCTTAAATATATTTTGATTTAACTCAGCACAGTTCATTTATTTTTAAAAAACAAAGTGACAATTGTGATTTTTTTTTAAATACAGGGAACCCAATACTCAAAATAATTCTTCTATGCACAGATTGTGTTTTTTACAGCTGTGCGCCCCAAAATAGCATGAAACTCTAATAGGGATGCTTTTCTTTTGGGTCTGAGTAAACTGTATCCCTGAGAAAAACAGAAGCAAGTGTGGGCCAGCCAGGGATTGCTTGTGCACACTGCGGAGGGCGAGACCTTAATTTAGGGTGGGAGCCAAGAGATCAGGGACGGGCGCCATGACAGGAAACCAGAGCGGAGGGACGCTGCAAGTCAGTGTCCTCGGCTCGGTCTCTCGGTTTTGCTTAGTATCTTCTTTGCTCCGTAGACTAAAAATAGTTAATAAACAAAAATAAGTAAAATAGTTTATAAGTTACTGGAATTACTTTTGATTAAGACAGTTAGGGAATTTGGGAAACAGAAGACGATGAAAATTACAGAAAAATAGATAGCTCCAAAAAACTCCCATTACTATTTTGACTGCTTCCTTTTAGTCTTTTTGAGCATGCAAATCTCAATATATTTATATCATTGAGGTCACACGCTGTACTTGTTTCTCCTAAAATGTATCTGTTGTCTGCAGTTTTTCAAGTTGCTAAAAACTCTGAAAAATCAATGGCTTCATAATCTTTCATAGAATTGATGAAATAAGTTGTTTGACCATATGTCCATCATTTGACATTTATTTTCACTTTTTTACTATAATGTTCAATATATCATATATAGCTTTTATTTGATTATTAATTAAAATTTAACTTCTCTAAGTTAAAAGAGGCTTTTTCTTCACCTTCTTAGAAAGTTCAGGCAAGAGGTTGTGGAAGGAAGATTGCAAGTTCGAGACCAGCCTGGGCTAGAAGGTCACCCTGAACTACATAGTGAGACTGTGTCTCAACCTCACCCCTAAAAAAGAAATTTCAGGCAGATTTCCCTACAGAGGTCTGAAGAGTAAGTATTTCAGGTAGTGTTTAGTATTTTGCATGCTAAAATGCAGTGGTTACCCAGCCAACGCCCAAGGAAATCAGTTTCTCTAGATGCACCACAAGATTTTGGTAGTAAGTTTGGTTTAGAAATGTACTATCAGAAAGAATGAATGAAACAGTTATGTGAATAAAATTGAAACCAGGGGATTTTGCTGAAGCCTCTTTCAAAATATGAATGGCTGACACTGATAGAAGGAGAAAAAAATAAAGATGCAGGCTTTGGTTTCTATATGAGAGTTTTGGGATTTTTCTAGTTAAAAAGTGTTATTTACTAGTACAGTACAAAGATGGCAAAAATATATCTTCAAATGTAGAAGAGAGCATTAGGTTTCATTGTCTCAAGTAAAAAAGAACAAGAAACGAGTCCTTCCCACTCATCACACTTTGGAACAGCCCCAGGGAATCGTGGCTTACGTTGCTACCAAAGTGCGAAGCTGTCCAGGTAACTCCATGCCCCACATTTCAAAGGAAATCAGCCCCGTTAACCTATGTGTAAATCTAAATCTACACTTATCTTTTGCTTCTGAAAGTTATTGTTTTTGTGTCATATTATTCACTCTTTATCCTAATTTGTAAGCCAACAAAATGCATGGAATTTATAAGATAAGCCATTTCACCTGAATCTTCAAGCTTAGAATTTTAATGACATTGTGTTCATTTCTCTGAAGAACTAAACTTGGGCACTTTTTATATAAAATAATACATATCTTTGGATATTTTTGCATTGATTTTTGGGGACCCTCACTCATAATTGTTTTCTCTGTCTGTGAATCATTCACACCTGGTTGTGTAGCACCAGAAATGATGTAAAATGTTTTTGTCTTTCCAAAATATTATCATTTCAAGACACTGCTGCTCAAATTTTAGGGTAAAAAGATTATATTGTGTCCCAGTTAAACTACGGCGCCTGTTTCCATCTTTGGAGGAGAAGTCCAGGCATCTGTGTTATTACGGTAGGTGATTCTGAAGTCGGCGATAGAGAGATGCGAGATGGCTCCATCCCGTGAGAAGTCCAGTGGGTGGGGTCTAAACACTATGGGGCAGCTGAATTACTGTACTTAGTATGAGGCTCTTGCTCCCAAAATGTAATCAGCAAAGGGGCCCTAAGTCTACTTTCTGCTGGGTCAAATTTACTCTTCCAGCTATTTGCTCAATTATCCATCCATTCACTATATCATACATTTAGATCCCTCAGTGCGAATAATAGCATACAAAACTTTTAGGAAAAAAATGGGTAAATCTCTGTGACCTTGGATTTGACAATAGAATATTGGATATGACACTAAAAACAATACATCTTTAAAAATTTTTGTTTTTGGTTTTTTTTTTTAAATTATCTGTATTGGTACATTATGAATACACATGATAATCACATTCAACATTAAGAGTTTGTACCAGAATATGACATAACTTCATTCTCATTTTTTCTTTCCCCCCCGCCCTGCATCCCCCCGCCCCCTATATACACAATCTTTGTTTTCTTTTTACTTTATTATTACCACACTCATTTTCCCCTTGTTATTTACCCTTACACTCTTTCATTTAAATACTTTCTACTTCACAATATCAACTAAACATACTACAACTCATTTACAAGTTCATATTCTCATACCAAAGAAAAGATATGATATTTACACATCTGTGACCTATTAATTTCACTTATGAGGATGTCCTCAGGTACATCCATTTGAGTATGAATGAATCAATCTTATAATTTTTAATGGCAGAGTAATACTCCATTCTATAAAAGTACCACATCTTCTTTGTCCAGTCTCCAGTTGATGGACATTTGGGTTGTTTCCAAGACTTAGCAATCACAAAGTGAGCTGCTATAAACATGGGTGCACATAAGTCGCTGTGAAATGACTCTTTTAATTCCTTTGTGTATATGCCTAGCAGAGCGATGGCCGGGTCAAATGGGACCTCCAATCCTAGTTTTTTGAGGAATCGCCACACTGCTCTCCACAGAGGTTGTATGAGTCTACATTCCCACCAACAGTGGAGAAGTGTTCCCTTTTCTCCGCAGCCACACCAACATTTGTTGCTGGCTAATTCTGACATGGCAGCCATTCTTTGTGGAGTTAGATGAAATCTCAGTGTTGTTTTCATCTGTATCTCTCGAATGACTAATGATGTTGAGCATTTCTTCATATGCTTCTTAGCTGCTCTTACTTCTTCCTCTGAAAAGTATCTATTCATTTCAGATGCCCATTTTTGAATTGGGTCTTTAAATTTGGGTGGGCTGATTTTTTTAAAGCTCTTTATATATTCTAGATAGTAGCCCTTTGTCTGAGGAACACTTGGTAAAGATTTTTTCCCACATTGTTGGCTGCCTTTTCGTTCTGTTGGTGGTTTCCTTTGCTGTGCAGAAGTTTTTGAAAAGAAAGAGATCCCATTTTTTTATTTCTTCTGCCAATTCTTGTGCTATAGAAGTTTTGTTCAAGAAGTCTTTCCCTAAGCCAACGTCTTCAAGAGTTTTACCTAACCTGTTTTGCAGCAGGTCCAGTTTTAATATTTAGGTCTCTTATCCACTTTGATTTTAGTTTGGTACATGGTGAAAGAGCTAGATCTAGTTTTAGTCTCTGGTGGGTTAAAGTCCAATTTTTCCAGCACCATTTGTTGAAGAGGCTATCTTTCCTCCACTGAGGATTTTTGGCTCCTTTGTCAAAGATGAGGTGGCTCAGTGTATCTGGAGTAGTTTCTGGATCTCCTAATCTACTCCATTGATCCTTAGATCTGTTACTTTGCCAGCACCATGCAGTTTTTATCACAGTGGATTTATAGTAGACTTTCAGGTTCGGGGTTTTAATACCCCCCACCATGTCCCTGTTGCTTAGAACTGCTTTTGCTATTCCAGGTCTTTTGTGGTTCCAGATGAAAGTTTGTATTTTTTTCTCAAGATCTGTGAAATATGCTGTTGAAATTTCAATCGGGATTGCGTTGAATCTATACAGTAGTTTGGGGAGTATAGCCATTTTGATGATATTGGTTCTTCCTACCCAGGAGCAAGGTATGTCTTTCCATTTTTTGATATCATCTTCTATCTCCTTTTTCAGAGTGCTATAATTTTCAAAGTAGAGGTCTTTCACCTCCTTTGTTAGATTGATTCCTAGGTATTTTATTTTTGGGGGTGCTATTGTGAAAGGGACTGACTTCCCAATTTCTATCTCTGTGAGCCTTCTGTTTGTGTATACAAAGGCTGTTGATTTTAGAACATTGACCTTGTATCCAGCTATGCGACTAAATTTGGTGATTAGGTTCAGTAGTTTTTTAATTGCGTTTTTAGGATCCTCTACATAGAGTATCATGTCCTCAGCAAATAATGACAACTTAACTTCTTCCTTTCCTATCTTTCCTATCTTTATTCTCTTGTTCCTGATCTTAGTGTGAAAGGTTTCAGTTTTGTTGTTGTTGTTATTTCTTTTTTTTTGAGACAGGGTCTTGCTTTGTAGTACAGGCTGGCCCTGAGCTCAGCCTCCAACTCACATCACAGCAATCCTCCTGCCTCTGCCTCCCAAGTGCTGGGATTACAGGTGTGAGCCACCACGCCCGGCACTGTGGTATGTGGTACTGATTGCTGCTGGGCATGAGTCTCCACACCCAGTATTGTATGTGGTTAACCGGGGAATTGAACCCAGGTCCTTGCACTTGCAAGACAGGCACCAGAACCACTGAGCCAAATCCCCGGCCCTAGTTTTTGACCATTTAGTATGCTGCTGGCTGATGGTTTCTCATAGACAGCTTTTATTAGTTTGAGATAGAGACCATCTATTCCAGTCTTCTGTAGGGTTTTGAACATAAATGGGTGTTGTATTTTGTCAAATGCTTTTTCTGCATCAATTGAGATGACCATGTGGTTTTTGTCCTTGAGTCTGTTAATATAATGTATAACATTTATTGATTTACATATGTGGAATCATCCTTGCATCCCTGGGATGAATCCAACTTGGTCAGGGTGTGTAATCTTTTTGATAATTCTCTGTATTCTGTTTGTCAGTATCTTATTGAGGATTTTTGCATCGATGTTCATTAGGGATATTGGCCTGTAGTTCTTTTTTGATTGAGTCTTTCTCTGCTTTTGGAATCAGGGTAATGGTTGCTTCCAGGAATGAGTTTAGGAGTACTGCTTCCCTTTCAATTTCATTAAGGAGTTTCAGAAGTAGAGGCACTAACTCTTCTTTAAAAGTTTATAGAATTCAGCAGTAAAGCCATCAGGTCCAGGGCTTTTCTTTGTTGGCAGGTTTTTAATTACATTTTCAATTTCACAGATTGATATTGGGGTATTTAACATTTCTATATCTTCTTTATTCAGCTTTGGAAGTTCCTATGCGTCTAGAAATCCATCCATTTCTTCTACATTTTCTATTTTATCAAAGTATAAATTTTCAAAGTAGGTGTTTATTATCCTCTGGACTTCCTCTGTGTTAGTAGCAACTTTTCCATTCTCTAATAGCATAGAAATGAGCCTTTTCCCTCCTTTGTTTAATAAGGTTGGCTAAGGCTCTATCAATTTTGTTTATCCTTTCAAAGAACCAAGTCTTCGACTCATTGATTTTTTGTATTGTCTTCTTAGTTTCTATTGCATTAATTTCTTCCCTGATCCTTTAATTTCTTGCCTGGTTTGAGCTTTGGGTTTGTCTTGCTCCTCTTTTTCTAATTGTTTGAGGTTCAGCATTAAATTGTTTATTTGAGCTTGCTCCGTTTTCTGGATGTAGGCCTTCAGTGCTATGAATTTTCCTCATAGAACTGCTTTCATTGTGTCCCATAAATTTCTATATGTTGTACTAGGGTTATCATTTAGTAAGAACTGTTCAATTTCTTCTCCAATTTATTCTGTGACTCATTGGTTGGTCAGCAGAGTGTTGTTCAGTTTCCATGTGTTTGTGAAGATCCTGGGCTTTCTTTTGCTATTCAACTCCAATTTCAGGGCACTGTGGTCTGACAGAATACAAAGGATAACTTCAGTCCCTTTGCATTGACTTAAATCTGTTGTATGAACCAGCACATGGTCTATTTTGGAGAATGATCCAAAATGCTTTTCATGAGCAGCTGAGAAGAATGTAAATTCTGACTTTGTGGGGTGAAATACTCTGTAGGCATCTATTAAGTCCATTTGCTGAAGAGTCTGGTCGAGCTCAAGGATTTCCTTATTGACTTTTTGTCTAGTCGATCTGTCTCTTTGTGACAATGGGGTACTGAGGTCTTCTACTATTATTGTATTGAGGTTTATCTGCTTTTTCAAGTCCATTAATGTTTGTTTTATATAGTTGGGTGCATTAGAATTTGATGCATAGATATTTAAGATTGTTATTTATTTCTCTTGGATTTTTCCCTAAACTAAAAGATAGTGTCCATCTTTATCTCTCTTTATCAGTTTTGGCTTGAAGTCTAGTCTGTCTGCAAATAAGATCACCACTCCTGCTTTTTTGCTGTTTCCTGTGGCATGGAGTATCATTTTCCAATCCTTTACTTTTAGTCCATGAGTTTCTTTCTGAATTAGGTGTGTTTCTTGTATGCAGCAGATTGTAGGATCTTGCTCCTTGATCCATTCTGCCAGTCTCTGTCTCTTAATTGGTGCAGTGAGTCAATTGACATTAATGGTTATGACTGATACAGGCAAATTTAGTGCTGTCATGTTTTCCTATTCTTGGCTGTGTTATTCTACTTTTGCCCTTTTCCCATCAGTTTCTTGTTTGGCCCCATGGGTTGACTCTGTTAGGTCTCCTGGATTTGTAACTTTCCTTATTTTTCTCCAAGATATCCTTTAGAATATTTTGGAGCACAGGTTTTGTATTTGTGAAGTTTTTCAGGTGTTCTTTGTCATGGAAGTATCTTATTTCCCCATCAATCTTGAAAGATAGTTTTGCAGGATTCATCAGTCTGGGTTGGAAGTTGTTTTCCTTCAGCGCTTGAAACACTTCACTCCAGGCTCTTCTTGTATTAAGTGTTTGAGTTGAGAAGTCCGCTGTGATCCTGATGGGCTTCCCTTGGTATGCTTTCAGTATTTCTTTTCTTTCTTTTTTTTTTTTTTTAATATTTGGAACTTTTATAATTATATGCCTAGGTGTAGATTTTTTCATGTCACGGGCATGTGGAGTTCTGTATGCTTCATATATTTGTATGTCCAATTCTTTTCCTTTTCCTGTGAAGTTTTCTGCCATTATCTCTGTGAATAGTTTTTTCATGTCTTTTGTATTGTCTCCTGCTTCCTCCATGACTCAAATCAATCTTACATTATTCTTCTTTGAATCATTTAGGAGTTGTTGGATTGATTTTTCATTATCCCTTGCTTTTTTTTTTTTTCTTCATAGATTATGCTTTTCCTGTTCATTGGCTGAGATCCTGTCTTCTAGGTCTGAAATTTGGTCTTCTGCCTTATTCATTCTATTGTGTAAACTTCCACTTTCTTTCCTGATTTCCTGGACCTCTGCTTGTAGGTGTTTAAAAGGTTCCATTGCTTTTTCTATCTTGGATTCTATCAACTCCTTGATTTCCTCTTTAGCTTTATTAATCATAGTGTTAACTGTGTCTAATAGCTCTGCTTTCATCTCAGAGATCAGTTCTGATTTCCATTTTACTAGATCTGCTTTGGTTCTTATTTCCGAGAACCCTGGAGATTGACCTTCACACTTCTTTATTTCCCTTCCCTATGTGTTACCTTGGGGTGAGGATCTTTGCATCTGAGACTTTGAATGTTTCCTCATCTCTGAGTTTTTGTCACTACTGTTGTTTTTGGCTTTGTACCTGCCCTGTTGTCTGGCCATGTTTGTTGTAAGTCTCTTTCCTCCTAATATTTAGGACTATGAAAATATCAGTGTTTCCTAGGTTGTTCTTCTACGGTCAATAGAGTCCCAGATATGCTTGTGCAGCTGGCATGGAGAAAGACAGGCTCCAGCCCCTGCTTGGCTGTGATGTCGCTGGCTGCTGAGGTTTCCACAAAAAAGCCCATGGCTAAGATGGTGCTGGCTGCAACTTTCCTGGCTCTGCCCACTGTTTTACTGAGTCCCTGGCTTGCTTCTGGCCTGGGCCTGGAGGCTGGCAGGCTACAGACCTGGCACGGCTAAGATGGCGCTGACTGCCTGTTTTTGGTTTTCTAAAACAGGGTCTCACTATGCAGCTCAGGTTGGCCTTGAACTCTCTGTGTAGCCCAGGCTGGCCTTGAATTTGCAATGATTCTCCTCCTCAGTTTCCCAAGGCCTGCAATTATGGTTGAGGGCCACCATGCTTAGCTTACAATACATTTGAAAGATGAGGATTTAAAAAACCTTGATACCAGAAGACAAGTAACCAATCATTGGATAAAGAAAGTGAACAAAAAAAATAAAACTATGGTCCATAAGTACACGAAAAAGTGTTCAACTCCTTTAATGATCAGGGAAATCCAATCAAAACTCCCCTGAGATTCCACTTTGCCCCAATCAGAATGATAGTCTTTAAAATATAAAAAGCGGAGACTAAGACAGGAAGATAGTGAATTTGGACTACCTGTGAAATTGTCTCAAAATATAGCAACAGTAAAAACAAAGTTAAGTTCTCTGGAGAATTCACATGTAGAAGAGCTTCCAAAGGTGCGTAGGACTTGTGTGCTCATGAATTTTAGCACTGACTTTGGCTATGTTAACAGAGAACATAGTATAAGATAAAATTTAAGACATAACAAAGAATAACAAAGAGCTCTGGAAGTTCTTGTTTACTTGTTTACCTCATTTTATTTTAAAAATGATTTAGTGTGGTTCCAGGAGTGTATGTGGTATAAAAGAAGAAAAATAAAGCGTGAGGAAATCAGAGGAATTGAGCTATGAAATAAAATGAAGTCACAGTTAATATTTCAATACTTTGCACAGTGTTCTTTTTGACAGTCTTGTTTTGTAGTCCTTTGTTCTTGAGCACACTATGTAGCCCAGGCTGGCCTCCAACTCCCTGCAACCCTCCTTCTTCAAGTTCCTGAGTGTTGGGATTACAGACATATGTGCCACCACACGTAGGTACAAGTGCCCATTTTAAGCACAAGACATTCATGGAGAGAGATAGCACAGGTGTGTCTAAGCTCCACCATGGCCAAAGATCAAGGGTCCCTACTGTGACAATGCCACTGTATCTTTAAGATAGTTTCCTGGAAGCAAGGCCTGGGAAAAATTTGTGTGGATCTGCACAGAAGATATTTTTGTGACATAGTGGATGTTGTTATCAACCCACATCCATTAAAAAAAATACAGAATTGTGTACCACAGATCTGATTCATTAATTCCTATGTAGTCTTTGGCAACATTAATCAGAGTATAAGAGTGAAATTGTAACCTTAACTCACCCCATACAAAAATTAACTCAAAGTGGTGAGTTAATGATAAGTGGAAGCATAACATCAAAAACTAGAGGAAGAAAAATAGGGGTAAATGTCTGTGACCTTGGATTTGATGGTGGATTCTCAGATACGCTATCAAAATACAGTAGCAAAAATTAACTGGACTTCAGTGATGTTGAAAACTTTGCGCTTCAAAAAAGTATCAAAAAACTAGAAAAATCAGCTCACAAAGTTGATCCCCAGCATTACAACCTCTCAAAAGCTTATACACAGTTCTTTATAGTTACATGATTCATAATATCCAAAAGGTAGATCAAATCCATTGTTCATCAACTGAATGGGACACAAGTATGAACAAAATAAATGGTAAATGTGTAAATTTTAAAAAGAAATTATGGGGCCGGGGAGTTAGCTCAGTGGTTCCAGCACCTGTCTTGCAAGCACAAGGGCCCAGGTTCGATTCCCCAGCAACCACATACAATACTGGGCATGGAGACTCAACCCAGCAGCAATTAGCACCACATACCACAGTGCCAGGCGTGGTGGCTCACACCTGTAATCCCAGTACTCGAGAAGCAGAGGCAGGAGGATTTCTGTGATGTGAGTTGGAGGCTGAGCTCAGGGCCAGCCTGAACCACAAAGTGAGACCCTGTCTCAAAAATAAATAAATAAATAAAAATAAAAATAAATTATGACAGCAAAAAACACAGAATCACCAATGCCCCTCAAACTACTCCCCCTGGCTTTGGCACACTTATCCTATTATTCTTCCCCTTCTTTTTTTGCTGTTGCTCTTGTCTCTTCTTAAAAATTTTATTTTTATTAGTATGTGTTTGCAGTACATATGTTTACTTTACTTGTGTGGAGTTAGTGTGTGTACATAACATATCCTAATTCCTTTTTCATTCCTTTTTCTCCCCTCATTCTTTCCTTCTTTCCTCCATCTCTTGATCCCATTCTCTTCTGAGAGATATCTGTTTCCCTACTTCCTATCGTATATCTTCTACTTTACTCTTATTTATAGTGTGGGTTTCTCATGTAAGAAAAACCACACAATGCCTGTGTGTCTGATTTATTTCACTTAACATTATGGTCTCCAGGTGCATCCATTTCCTACAATGACTCAGGTTGATTTTTCTTTCTTGCCACTTTCTGCAGCAGTTCTGGAAGTCCTTTTCCATGAATGTCTCTAGTTACACTAGTGGGGCTGCCGGGACATCCTGAATGGATTAGAAGTTCCCTTTTCATGGTCGTTTTGACTTTGGGGAGGAGCTGGAAGTTGCACGGTGCCAGCTGCAGTGAATCAGGTGGATGAGGACACACTGTCATGTTTTTTTTTTATTTGTTAGAAATTACCACAAATGATTTGAATCAGCTCAAGACATTGAGCCAGCCACAAAAGGACATTCACGAAAAGCATCTCTAGAACTATTTCAGAAAGTGGAAAAAGTACGTGGCGAATATGTACAAAATAGGGGGAAAATTAACGATAATGTGTCTCACTGCCGATTAAAAAAACTTATTAAAAATTTAACAGCTTTGTGAATAATCTAAATGTTATTGAATTGTCCCATTTAAATGAGCAAAAGTTTTGTATCTCCATAAAGATGTTACCTCCCCACCAAAAAAAGTCCTATTACAGTTAAAGATTTCTTTTTTTTTTTTTTGTGACAGGGTCTCGCTTTGTGGTTCAGGCTGGCCCTGAGCTCAGCCTCCAACTCACATCACAGCAATCCTCCTGCCTCTGCCTCCCGAGTGCTGGGATTACAGGTGTGAGCCACCACGCCCGGCACTGTGGTATGTGGTACTGGTTGCTGCTGGGCGTGAGTCTCCACACCCAGTATTGTTATGTGGTTACCGGGAATCGAACCCGGGTCCTTGTGCTTGAAAGACAGGTGCTGGAACCACTGAGCTAAATCCCCAGCCCGACAGTTAAAGATTTTGAAATCAGGCGAAGGGTACTCTGATGAACTGGCTTGGTCCCAGACAAAACTGGGACTAGGGATAGCCAGGCTTCATATCATCCTGGAAGTCCACATCAATATCAGACCTCATAACTGGACTTCCTTTAGAACAGAGTAGCCAAGAGTTCAAGGGTACATTTCCTGGATAGATCCTGCAATGTAATTAAAGTTGAATTCACATTTGTGTCTTTTGACAGTTGGAAACAGAATTCTTTCCCATGATCTTAGCAATGGTTTAAATATATTCCTATCAAAGTGCTGGTGTGGGGGGGGATCATTTGATGAAAACAGTGCTCAAGACTGAAGATACAAAGACAACGATCACATTGATTTTAGTTGACAGAAGCGTTCAGTCAGTAAAGTCAACTGTCTAATGTAGAGTAGACTTTGGTGATTGGGTTGGCACAGCCCCAGGTGCAACAGTAAATGGAGATAATACATTTAAAAAATAGTGGTTTTTCTAGGTGAAATAAATTGTGACCAGAAGTCTGGGTAAGCCAGGGCTCACTGGTATCACCATGGTCCACATTATTTTGCAGTACAATGCTTGCGGCATTTGCACATGGTTACATTCCCTCCACCAAAAACAGCGACAGTGGAAAGAGGGAAAAGGCCAAAGGTCTCCTTGCCTTCGATACTAGAACCACTGATGACTCATCTTGAATCTTCCTCCTGGGAGGAAAAGGGCAAAGGAGAGTCCAGGGTTCAGGTGATAAGACCTGGAAAGTGATCCGCGGCTGCTTCCGCTCTCGAAGGGGCCTCTGTGCACCCCAGCCCTGGGGACTCCTGTGGGCTACTGTTTGGTGCTTTCTAGACTTCGTCTTGACTCTGTCACAAGTGCTCTAAAGAGGAGTGCCCATCTGAGTCTGTTGCAGGAGACTCTGTCTTCCTTGGCATCCTGTAGACACCCACTCCCTTCGGATCTGGCCCCAAATTAATTATGTAATTTTAAGATTTCTAAAATCAAGGCAAAAAGAAAGAGCTGTGCAGACTTCTTGCAGAAGACACACAAAGTTAACAGATGATAACGTCATTTTTTGAAATGAGTGATGGTCTCAAAGAGATTTTTCTTCAATGTGGTGCAAGATGTATTGTCCTTGCAAAGGCCCCAAACTGCACCTGAAGATTTGGGGGGACATGTGGACCCCACTGCCACTGCTTAGAATGGGTCCAGCAAGCCGCTGAGCCTCCTGGGCCCAGCTTGCTTCCTGTGCCAGGCTGACGTGGCTGACCACTTCATAGTCACTACGAGATAACATTTAAAGCACTTTTCTAGCTTCAGTATTTTGTAATGCTCTTAACTGATGCTGTTCTTCAGACATAGAGAGAGATCAGAGTGTACCATCTCACCTTTTATTTGTTTTCCATTTTTCTCTATCCACGAAAATGGCCTCACTATTAGAAAGAGTGATGAAGATGGATTTGGTAGTTTGGGTGGCTGTGCTATGGGAGAACCTGACTCCAGCCCTGGGGCTGCAGCCCCCAGGTACAGGAAGGAGCCTTCCCAGGCTGGCTGGCCTTTGAGGTTCAGAGGAGATCTCAATCTGAGTTCTCGAACTGCAGCTGTGCAGAGCTGCTAAAGGGTTCTGCTGGTGAAACAAGACCAACAGGTTTCTGTTTTCAGCCTCAGGCCCAGCTCTCACCTCCCACCAAGTGCTTTCCATCACGACCAACATTTATTGAGCATCTACTGCGTGCTAAAGCCCTACAGCAGTGACAAATACTGACAAAATCTTCCTTGTGGAGAAGAGGAGAGCTGAGCAAAAACAAATAAATAAAACAAAGCCAAGACATACTAATGATCAACTATGATAAACTCTAACAGGGAAGTACATGGGTGTCCAATGAATGCAGTAGTGGATAATTGTGAGTCTGATGGGGGAAATGTCCTAAAATAGGCCAGGAAACGTGGCTGGTGGGGGACAATGCATCTGAGACTTGAAGGCAAAGGAAGCTAGTCTTACAAAGACCAGGAAGGGGGAAGGCCAGTGCAGAATCTCTGCTGGGGAAAGGCCTGGAGGCTCAGGACTCTCACAGAGAAGAAGCAGAAAGAAGGCTGAAGACAGAGCCCAGCCGAGACCAACCTGTTCCATCCCTGAAAGGCATAGGCAGGAGTTGGATTGCACCGGAAGTGAGTGGAGACCATTGAGAGAGGGTGTCAAGTCACCCTGGCCATGGTGTGGACCATGAGCAGGGCTGGGAGGAGAGGGGGGAGAGGAGAGTCACTTAGCACTCAATGGAAGGAATGAGATTTAATTCAACTCCATATTTTCTCAAATGGCCGGTTGCGCCTGATTGCTGTCTTGTCTTTCTTTGACATGTTTTAATTTGCAGCCTGTATTCCTTATGTCCACTGATCCATTTCCGAACTTTCAGTTGCTATGGTCTATACCCACATTAGCAACAAACTGTTTCAATTGCTATGGCTTCATTAAATACCTTGGTATGTGAAACAGCAAATCTTTCTATTCCCTTTCTTTTTAATAAATGCTTCCAGTGCAATGTTTTCTAAATTCTGAAGAACATTAGTGTTTCCTGGGGCTTTGGGGTTTTTTTTCCTTCTGTGGTATCCTGGATGGAGGCCTAAGGTACATCCTTTGCTCTTTCTATCTTTTTATTTTTAGGCAAGAGCTCATGGGACTTGAACTGTGATCATCCTGCCTCAGCCTTGCCAGTGATGGCACTGTAGACATGCCCCCTGGTGCCTGGCTCTGGGGTGCATTTCAGTGTGTCCCAGCTGAGCCCTGGGATTTTCAGACTCCCAAGAGATGATTATAATGCACAGAAATCTGGGAATTACTGTTTTACACGTTTACTTTCCCAGATGAATTGTAATAGCGCTTGGTCAAATCCCACTGTCCTTCAAATTCTGATTATTTGATCAGGATCACATTCTATTTTAAAATCTGTAATGAATTTTGGGGGAAATTAACATCTTTACAATGTATAAGACACGTGAGATATATTTACATGTATTCAGATCTTGTTTTTTTTTTTTTTAAGTTTAGGTTTTTTTTTTTTTTTTGAGACAAGGTCTCGCTGTGTGGTTCAGGCTGGCACTCAGCTCAGCCTCAAACTCACATCACAGCAATCCTCCTGCCTCTGCCTCCCGAGTGCTGGGATTACAGGCGTGAGCCACCACGCCCGGCACTGTGGTATGTGGTACTGGCCGCTGGGCGTGAGTCTCCACGCCCAGTATTGTTATGTGGTTACCGGGGAATTGAACCCGGGTCCTTGCACTTGCAAGACAGGCGCCAGAACCACTGAGCTAACTCCCCAGATCTTGTTTTATGATAAAGAAACTCACCAGAATTCTGTCTTATTAGTTCCTATTGCTTTTCAACTACTATCTTTTTTAACTTAATGTTGAAAACATATTGGAATGTTAGCAATTGCAATTTATTTTATTATTTTTTTTTGAAACAGGGTCTGCTTTGTAGTTCAGGGTGATCCTGAACTCATCCTCAAACTCAGTGATCCTCCTGCCTCTGCCTCCTGAGTGTTGAGATTACAGGGTTGAGCTGCCACGCCTGGCACTGTGGAATGTGGTACTGATTGCTCGTGGGCTTCAGTCTCTACACCCGGCATTGTTGTATGTGGTTACCAGGGATCGAACCTGGGCCCTTGAGCTGGCAAGGCAGGTTCTAACCACTGAGCTAAATCCTTGGCCCATGATTACATTTTTTTAAAGTCTGTTTTTAACCCAAGGCACTACTATGCTCTCTTTAATCTTTCTCACAGTAACCAAATTTTCTTTTCCCATCTCTATAGATCCAACTACATTGCAACAAAACCCACATCACATTTATTAGTCTAGTTTCTTGAATTAAAATTAGAAAAGAAAAAAGATTTGCCCCCCAATTTGTCTATTCCCTCCCACTACTGTCCTTGTCTTCTTCTCTGTGCCCTCATTGCGTTTGTTCTAGATTGCTTTTGTGGCCTTTGATCAACACAATGGGACTATGGCTGAGTTTCTTTCTCTACAAATAGCATGATTAGGAGGAATAGGGTCTTCCAATGCTCAGTTGTATATTTTCCTTGAACTAATACATCAAAATATGATGTTTTGATACATGGTGTGATGTTTAAATCAAGTTAAATCTATCTAGTTATTTATTTTTTCTTTGTGGTGAAATATTCAAGATACTTCTAACTTTTTGAAATAGATAGTACATTGCTGTTAGCTACAGACACCCTCTCTGTGCACAGGGTGTTCTAGGTGAGAGTCTTTTTGTCTTTTGCCATGTTTTTCAATTCAATATCTTTGCAATGTTTTAAAGGATTCAGTGTACGTTGTAAGCAAACCAGAGAATGACACCTGTATGGAAGAAACAGAAATATGAAATGAGAAAACAGTGTTCAATGAAATAAGTGAGGTACACAAGATTAAATACGGCCCGATTCATTTTTGTGTGAGAGAATCGATGTATATATCTATATATCCATATTTATATTTGTATATATATATATATATATATATATATATATATAGAGAGAGAGAGAGAGAGAGAGAGAGAGAGGAAAAGAGCGCACATTAGAGCTCAAGTAGTCCTGCGCCTGCCTTGTAAGCACAGGGGCCCGACTTTCAACCCTGGTACTGCCAATAAATAAATAAATAAAGAGAAGTAGGGAGAAGTTCAAATAATCCCTCCAATTATCTATTCTGTTTTTTTCAAAAATATTTTAATATGCATGCTAATTTGTTTCATCTATATGACTAGTTTCTTTTAATTGAAGGTTTTGTGTTCTCAGTGTGTTTCTCCCTTCTAAGACAGAATCTTTTTTATCTGTGTCTTGTACTCTGAGTAGCTGCTTTGAGGATGGTTAT
Source organism: Petromus typicus (assembly GCA_004026965.1). Lineage (NCBI taxonomy): Eukaryota > Metazoa > Chordata > Mammalia > Rodentia > Petromuridae > Petromus > Petromus typicus. Next base: position 49,063 of record PVIR01008195.1, read on the forward strand.
GTCCTATACATTAATAATTTCTATCCTTATTTTGCTATAAAATTTTATTTTATTGTTCCGTAAGATAAAAAAATTACTAAAAAAATTAATAAAACCTAGTTGCTCAGAAAAAAAGAAAGACAGAGTCAATGAACTCACGACTTAGCTATAACTGAAGTTATCTGATGAGCGGATTAAAGTCAGCCTAAAAATTTAGATTCAGAAGTACACTGTGGGAATGTGTCCTTGATCTTACAGGTCTTTGCTATCTAATATGTTGTATGGAAAAAGGAATAAGAAAATAAATGAGAATGAGAGCTTATTAGAGATGTTGTGCCGTAAAAATCTGGGGACACAAAGAAAGCATGTGTAATTGCAGGTGGGAAAGGCTTTGTGGAGGAGATCGCACTTGACCTGACTTTGACATTTTTATCCACTACTTGAATGAAGAAAAGAGGTATGTGTGCCTATCACATTTGCAGGTAATGCAAAACTAGAGATTTCCCAAATGACAAGCTCAGGAATTAAAAAAAAAAATCTGGTAGCAAAACTTGTAGAAATTTATAAAAGGAGGCAATTACATAAGTGCAAAAACACTGTTTAACACACTTCTACTTCCAAGTATCATTAGGAAACAAACTGTTTATCAGGTTGTGCTTCCCAAGTGTAGTAGAATACTGCATAACAATTTAAAATAATTTTTATAGTTCTATATCTACTACCAAGAAGGATATATGCACTGAGAGAAAAGTAGGATTACAAAACTGAATATAGCATGCTTCTATTTTTTAAATTTGTATATTCTTATCTATATGCATGGATTTCTTGTTTATTTTTACAAGGGTGAGATTACAGATTATAGAGTTTGGTAATTTATACTTTTTTCATGTATTATACTTTGGACCTCTTTTTAGTTTTAAAGATGGCAAAATATAATTATCAATTGCAACTATAAACTTACTATGGTAAACAAATGCTTTTCTTTGATAAACATTATCCTATATGTTAATTTTTAAAAGAGTAATTACTCTCGGGGTGATTTTTCCTTTTCCCTTTATACTTTTATTAGCCTGAACTACCTAGTAAGACTCTGACAATCAATCAACCAATCAGTCACAATCCCACAATCCTTAGTGGGAGGAATCTGAGACCTTAAGGTCAGATGACTTTCAAGGAGCAATTTCTTGGTGTTTTCAAGGAGCTATTTCAGGCTGGATAAACTCAGAATTGAATTGTGCATCTTCATATCTCTTTACTTATAGGATTTGTGTCAACAAAGCAAAATTTTGTTAATAAAAGATGTGTAATCTTATCAGAAATTGACAAAGATTTTTCAGTACCTACTCTGGATGGCCCAGCAGCCTTTATAAGAACTCAGCACATTGGCTGTTGTACTAACTGGGCAAGAGTACTGTCAATGTGACCTACTTATGTTTGAAACATTACAATAAGGTTACATTAGGGAAGCTTTTAAAACACGACCATTTGGACCAAGTAGCTTGTACGTGGGACATTCTAACCTGTTATTCCGTCCTTGAACCTTATTCTAATCCCTATGCAATCTTCATCTTATCATCAGTCTGTCTCACAAATCCTTTTGAATTCCTGTATGCCTACTCTTTAACGGAGCCTGAGCTCACCTTGGTTCCCACCCATTCAGAAAAAGGGCAGAGTTCACTGGAAAACTGAACTTAGAAAGCCTTAGGTAGATGGAAGAGTATCTTCTCATTCTTCTATGGGCCTCTCTTCACAGATGCAAATATATGGAAATCAATATGTCACATGGAGGAGGAGGTGAGAAAGGATGCTAAAATTATGCCCCTGATATGGAGGTAAGCTATCAGTTAGCATGGGATGAATCTATAAATTCTAGGGACGTTATTTTTAAACGATTTTATCACTAGTCTTTTTGTTTACTTGCTATTATATTCAGTAATGAGAAAGCTTTATTTAGTGTTACTAGTTGTTTTATGTCCATCAGATAATCCTGATTCATCTATTAATCTGTTTTGTTCAATCACTCATTCATCAATCCCTTAAATGTTTATTGAATGTTGAAGTTAATTAAGGTTGCACAAAAAGGAACAAGACAGCTGCTTTGTCTTCTAGATGCCACATCTAAATTGGGCTGAAGTTCCTTGTTCTATGCTCCCCAAATGAAAAGGTCAGACTTGGGAGCCATTTAGACCATTTAGTCCCGCTGTGTGTCTAGTCATTAATTCTCTTTCCAAAGACCCATTTTAAAGATGCCAGTTTTTGTTGAGGATGTTAATAGTACTCTGGGAAATTCCTATTAATCATATGAAAGTGCTATAAAATACTTAGGATACTACCAGAAGTCTTTTGTAAGAAGCCTCCTCTAACTTGCCCTCGTACCAAAGGATGAGGCATAACCTCTATACTTTGGGGTTACCCTGTCTGTCTCCTCCTCCAGGCTGCTGATTCCTTCAATGAGGGACCGAATGTTAGCATCACTGTATTTCCATATCTGGAAAATAGTTTTGCCCAGACAATATCTCCAGAGTGGGTTGGACTGAGGACTAAGTGGTCTGCTATTTGCATGATTGTCTGGGTCTCAGAGTGGAGTCTTTTTCCGATGTTATCTTTTCTAAAACTATGTACATATCATGCTGAGCTGCATTAGAAGAAAGCCTTCGAGGAAGTGTTTGTACTCTCAGGACAAGTCAGGGTCACGCTTGTAAGTCTCTGTATCATTTCTAGTCTCATTTAGGCTCCTAGACAGGAGCTTTTTGTAGAAACAGCTGAATGCAGTTCAATCATTTCTGAGCATGACTTTCCCGAACACCGCAGAATGAAATCCTTGGGTTCTCAAATGAGGATATTCTCCTCTGAACCTAATTTAATATCTTCACTATAAAAATGGGTCACTGAGTTTGTTATTTGCAGTAACATATGCTGGTGCTCTCAAGATTTTATAAACCAAGTATCAATGTTCTCTCTCCGTTAAATAAGGGGACCAGCAAGGTGAGGCAGGAAGTGGGGCTGTCACAATGCACTGTGACATGCTGCTGCTGGGTCTTGCTCTCTCCTCCGCCATAATTGTCTTGAATGTCAAGCATGTTCTCTACTTTTCAAAAATCACACCCCAGGTGTCAGCAGACGTTGTGTCATTATTCTTCCATCTGATTCCTGTAGAAGGCCATGCAGTATCAGAGAAAAGAAAATGCACTTGTACCTGGGTTTGAATTCTTATACTGTTACTTAGTAACTTGTGACCTTGGGCAAGTTAGTTGATTTCTCCCTTCTTATCTATAACAGGGTTATTTGGGAACTGCTGTGGTCTGTCCTTCAAAGGCTCATGGGCTGGAGGCTTGGTCTTTGCTGCTGAGGTGTAGAGCCTTGGAGCAGTAGGGTCCAGTGCAAGGTGACTAGGTCATCAAAGGTGCTGCTCTAAGTATGAATAAATGCTGCTCTCACAGAGCGAGTTAGTTCTCAGAAGAGTGAGTTGTTGTGAAATAAGACCTCTGCACATGGTCAGCACGCTTTCCCATTCTCTAACATGGTGTGATCCAGCAGAGTCAAACAGCTAAGGCCACTTGATCTTGGATTTTCTGGCTCCAAAACTGAGAGTTAAATAAGTTTATTTTCTTTATAAAGGTCCCAGCCTCAGGTACTTTGTCATAGCAGCAGAAAATGGACTCATGTGGGAAATAAATGTAATCACCTATGTAACATATCTTGTAAACCACTTTAGATGTTTAAGATCCTCCTCTGTCTGCCCCATCTGCAGTTGAACATGAAATGATCACTTTATAAAACCAAACAAGTTTTCCTTTTTTTTAAAAAAAGACAATAGTATAAAATTCTGGCTTCTGAATTCTTAAATAATTCACTCTAAGGACTTCGGTCACATTCAGAGTAACCAGAGTTTCATCTTAATTGACTCCTATGGTTCCACTGTGCTATATGAGGTTGGTATATTGATTACTTCTTTGGATTGACAGTACCAGTTTCCCCAGAATCGGTTTTCATCTGATTTGCAATGTTGATTCAGCATTTGTCAAACATATTGATAAATGCCATTCATAATACAATTCAGAATCCTCTCAAAATCATATTCTACATTCTTTTGAACTCAAATAGTGAAATTTATTGATTGTCATATTTGGTTAAAGAAAAGCAAGTTCTTGGGCCGGGGAGTTAGCTCAGTGGTTCTGGCCCCTGTCTTGCAAGCGCAAGGACCCGGGTTCGATCCCCAGTAACCACATACCATACTGGACGTGGAGACTCACGCCCAGCAGCAACCAGTACACCTACCACAGTGCCTGGTGTGGTGGCTCATGCCTGTAATCCCAGCACTCAGGAGGCAGAGGCAGGAGGATTGCTGTGATGTGAGTTGGAGGCTGAGCTCAGGGCCAGCCTGAACTACAAAGTGAGACCCTGTCTCAAAAAAAAAAAAAAAAAAAAAAATAGCTTCTGAAAACTGGATAAATGGTGTGACCTTTAATTTTGATTTCGTCTATTACGAATGTGGTCCAAAAGTTCAATCCCCCTGAGTCTTAAACATGAAATAAGTTTTGCATGCTCTTTTCTTGGTTTCCAAAAAGACACTGTTTGTCTCAGACAGTGAAGTGTCATCTCTGTGAACCATTTATTCAGGCCTGTTGTACGTATTTCTATGGAAGTATTTGGTGTCTTACTGATTTGTTAGACTGCTTTACCGAAACCTTTCACAATTATCCAGCCCCACTTTCCATTTCAAAAGTCCAACTTTTAAAAAACTGAAGTAAGTTTTGGGACTTCTGTTTCCCCCAGTTAAACACGTGGCCTATGCTCAGTTTAGAAGGTCTTCTACCGGCTAGTGAGCACTCCACCACTGAGTTAAATTCCTGAACCAAATTAGTAACTTTAAAGAAAAGAAAGTCATTTGTAGTTTTACAACCCAGGGATAATCATTACGATCCTCTCAGTACATGTACATGTTAGTTTTCCATCACTGTGAAAATGCCGAAGGTAATTAGCTTATACAGAAGAAAAGTTTATTTTAGCGTACAGTTTTAAAGCTCACAGTCCGTGGTCAGCTGGCCTGGTGCTTTGGGCCTGTGGTGGCACCGCACGTCACGGCGAGAGCCCATGGCAGAGGAGGTCTGCTGACCTCAGGGTGGCTGGGAGACAAAGAGAAAGAAAAAGGACTGGGTGCCCAGCGCCCCTTCCAGAGCCTCCTCCCCATAACCTAACTCTCCCTCCAGGCTTCCACCTCCCAGGAGGGCCATAGACCCGTAACAACATTTACCACCTGGGCCCTTGGGGACACTTTTCCAAGCAAGGGCACCTTTCCTCCCCAACATCTTTCTATTTCTCTTCTTTTGCAATAGATGTGGAGCTATTCTGTACTTTCTACCTTATGGCTTGCTTTATACACATAAAACTATATTACAAACATTTGCATCAGTATTAACTTTGCTATATTTTTTCATTTCCTGTCCACATTTTACAGAATGTATTAGATATTCACATTTTATAAAATATGTCGCCTCATTTTCAGCCCTTGGTAATTTTTAGGAAAGAAACTTGTACAACAAGATCTTTAGACTGTTTCTTTTCTTCTTTGTTTTCTTTTTTTTTTTTTGAGACAGGGTCTCAACAGGCCTAATCGCATGCAACAATGTCAGGTATGATGACTCACGCCCAGCAGCCATCAGTACCACATACCACAGTGCTAGGCTTGATGGCTCACGCCTGTTATCCCAGCACTCGGGAGGCAGAGGCTGGAGGATTGCTGAGTGTGAGGCTGAGCTCAGGGCCAGCCTGAACTACAAAGCGAGACCCTGTCTCAAAAAAAAAAATTTAGTTGCTTAATTAATTAAAAAGGGCTGCAGCCTGGAAGTGGTGGCACATCCTGTAATCTCATCCCTTGAGAGGCTGTGGCAGGGGGAGCACTGTGAATTCAAGGCCAGCCTAGGCTGCATAGCAAGACCCCTTCTCAGAAAGGGGCAGGGGGATGCAGATTCAGCCAGCACATGGTAGAACATTTGCCAGGGATGTGCTGAGGCCTGGTGCAATCCCCAGTACTGGGAAGAAGAGGAAGAGGGGAAGGGAAAGGAGAAGAAGGGAAGTGAGGGGAAGGGACGGGGGAGAGAGGGAGGAAGAATAAGGGAAGGGAAGGAAGGAAGGAAAGAAAGAGAACAGAAGAAAAAAAACACAGCTAGCTAACCATCTGGTGAGGTCTATAATTGACAAGCCTTCAGATCCAGGTAGAGAATCCAGGCAAGAATCCCATTTTAAATTTTTAAAAAAGTTTTAAAATGCCACCTAAAGTATATATATTATATGTAGCTTAGTGGCTCCATGTCTGCCTGGTATATAATAATAGCATTAGTATCCATGGAATAAGAATGAAATACTGCTCATAAGAGAGAGACAATTCAGAGAACAGAACAGAATTTCTGAAAATTAAAAAAAAATGATATAACAATTAAAAAGTAAATCAAACTTAAGAAGATAAATTGAAGTACAGTAGTATCCAAGGAAATAGACTAATTAGACACAATGGAGCCAGAGGCATAGATCAGTGGTACAACACGGGCCCGGCATGTGAAAGGCCTTGCATCCCGGCACTAACACCTCTAAGTTAACAAATGCAAGAAAAATATTAGAGGATTTATTTAGAAAGTCCAAAATTTAAATAATAAAGTAGCCCCAAATGGGAGGAAGGTGAGAGAAATTAGAGAAAGAAGAAGAAATCATGGAAGAAACAATGCAAGAAAAGCTTTCCAGGACAAAAGAGGAGTTCTCAGGTGGGAAGGGCCTCCACATGTCCCAAAGTGAATAAAAACTGCCCTCACCCACACACTCATCAGACGCTTGGCATAACGGGAGGTGAACTGCCTGAGAGAAGCAAGCAGCCTTCACGGAAGAGATCAAGAGTAAGAGGAGATCCAAACATTTGCAGCAGTCATAGAAGACAGCAGATTACTAAGGTCTTTAAAATTCTGTACGATGTAGTTTCTCAGCCAGAATCCTGCACTATACGTTGTACATGTTGTAGCCATTCCGCATCCACACACTCAGTCCAGATGCTCTTGAAGGACCCGCCCTCCCCAAAGACAGCTGACCCAGGGATAGAAAGCAAGGCATTCTGAGGGAGACTGCGGCTCACGGAGGCTGGGTTTGGGTTGACAGTTGTCATTCTGGAAAGTCCACAGATAGAACAAGCACTGAAAATGAGTAAATAGCAATACAAGGCTATAACTTACACATATCCAAGTGAGTGGTAAAATAATCATCTAAAAGAATGAAAAAAAATTGGCTCGAGGACAGAGGAAACAGGAGAGGGATCCACGCCGTTTTTTGTTGCTTTAAAGTACTAAGAATTGACTCCAGGACCTTCGCACTGAGCTACATAACCAACCTTTTTTTTTTTTTTTTTTTTTTTTTGAGACAAAGTCTTGCTAAGTTTCTAGGTTACCCAGGCTGCATTCAAATTTGTAATCCTCTTGCCTGAGTCACCCAGAGCAATATTTTTTTTATTGCAAATTTTACAGAATTACTTGATTCTTTAAACTGTTTTCATGTGTGATTTTGATAAGAATAAAAAAGTAAAATAAAAAGTTAACAGAAAAATCATCACTTAGCCAGGTGTGGTGGCACATGGCTGTCGCCCCAACACTAAAGAGGCTGAGGCAGGAGGGTTGTCTTGAGTACAGGGCGAGCCTGGGCTACTTGAGTTCAGGCCAGCCTGACTCCATCTAGGGTCTATCTCAAACAAACAAACAGAATCTTAGAAACGTGATCATGTAATGTAGGTGTTTCTGTAATAGAGCAGTACTAATGTGATCTATAATGTTTTCTGTTTTCTGATAATTTTATAAAAAATAGTAGCATTCAAAGAATCTAGGAATAGCTGATGCACGACCTACACATTGTCTCTTGCATTTATCAGGTTATCTCAAGCTTTGGCAGGTTCTGAGTTGCAGTCAGTGGATGTTTGAAACCTTGTCAAGTTCCCCACGAGCAGGTATTCTGTGCTGTTGATGGAAGGGCTTCCTTAGCAGGCAGACATAGAAGGTGAAACTGGAGCCGGGGATTTAGCTCAGTGGTTCCGGCGCCTGTCTTGCAAGCGCAAGGACCCAGGTTCGATCCCCGGTAACCACATACCTATACTGGGTGTGGAGACTCACGCCCAGCAGCAACCAGTACCACATACCACAGTGCCGGGCGTGGTGGCTCACGCCTGTAATCCCAGCACTCGGGAGGCAGAGGCAGGAGGATTGCTGTGATCAGTTTGAGGCTGAGCTCAGGGCCA
>PVIR01008196.1:0-57456 GCA_004026965.1 Petromus typicus
GATCTACTTTTGATATAAAGTGACTTTGTATGTTTGTCTTGTCAGAAGGATAAAGACCAGAGGCCTATGTACTTTGAGAAGCTGTGCAGAAGTGATTTATCAAGGAAATATGTATGTCTGCTTGTTTTTATGTTATAAAAGGTTTGCATTTACAGGCATAAAGAACTTCCATTCCTTCTGATTCTAATTCTATGAGAGATTTTTGGTAACTGACTTACAAAAAGCTTTAGCTACTTTTATTTACATTTATGAACCTAAAGTTATTAAAAAAGGACATTATAATTCATCTAGGCTAAACATATATAAACTAGAATGCACTCTAGTTTATATATGTTTGTCATTTGTCTGTCCAATCGTGCAGCTATTTTGTTTGGGCTCAACAATATTTTTCCTTTTAAAAGAAATAAAAATGATATTTGTCTATAATTTAAATTGGCTTATAGGTAGATGTTATTAAAGTTAGCATACATTGCTAGAGCATCAAAATGACATAATCATATTGTTGCTGAAATATAATCACTCCTAAACTTTAATTGGTTAAAAATAATGCATTAATTATTACAATCTGTTTTTATAGATTATTAAAGAAGCTTTGTTGTACTAACTAAATGGAAAGACTGCTAAATGGGACTCCTGTTGATGAGTAAAGAAGCAGCTGCCCAGAAAACATTTATTCTGGACCTTGCTCACTATGGGGACTTCAACAGTTTCCATAGTCTGACAGTAGACAGGCCCAAATAGTTTTCATAGTCTTATAAGAGACTTACATCAATGACTATTACTTAAATATGTTTTTATGATATGTTTACATTGGTAATTTTCAAAAGGTTAAATTTTCTATGAGACAAAGGGTTTTATTGAACAGATGCTTTTGATATGAAATTACATTAAAGTATATAAGGTTTCATATAATTGTGATACTTATTGGTGTTACTTTTCTGATGTACTATATGTATTCACGCTTTCCGACTATACAGGTTTTCTAATATATTGTTCATGGTAATAATCTGCTTTTGATTCAGGTATTTGCCTTTCTCTCACACGCCCCCTACTTATAACAGACACAATTACAGGCTGATATATTTTCTTTAGATTGTTATCAAAATATAAGAATTTGGGTAAGAGTTTTTTGTGTTTTAGAGGAAAATGAATACTTTTAACAATGGCTGTTATACTAAGATGGACATTTAAGAGTGTTACAAAGATAATATGTTTGTCATGCTAAAATGTGTGTGGCTTTTTATTTAGTTTTTTTTTCTTTTAACATTGTACAGGAATTCAATTACTAGAACAACGATTGATAAAAAAATAACAGTCCTAGGACTGTATTCCAAAATGCTTGATACTCGGGTAAAATTATAATAGTTAAATTAATTACTCCTATTACAATGGTAATGTTATCGATCTTCTCTTCTGGGCATTCAACCATTCAGGTTCAGAAATTGGAACTAGAACGGTTAATTGGCTTAAAAAGACAGCCAATATTTTGGCCTTGGTCCTCCAAAGTCAACAAGCAACCCAGGACCTAAGAGAACTTTTTCTACAAGATCTAGCAATTCTGGATTAAGTTACTCAACCTCCTGAGCATAGAGACTGTTGGACACCACAAAGAATAAACATCTACAAATGTAAAGTGTGCCAACAGATGTGCAAATACAGTATCATTTTTCTGGTATGAGAACTGAAGGTGTAAATGAGTTCTAAAGTGAATGATAGCTGTTGTGAAATAGGAAGAAAATGTTCAAAAGGAAAAGGGCAAATTTGAAGTAGGGAAAGTAAGAAGGGAAAGAAAAAATTTGATGGTCAAAAAATGAAACTAAGCTTATGTATATAGGGATGGGGTTGTAGGGAAGGCAGGGGAATGGGAAAAAATGACAATAAAGCTGTGTCATATACAGGTACAAATTCTCAATGTTGATTGTGATCATGATAGATAGGTAGATGATAGATAGATAGATAGATGAAATGTACCAATAAAATCAATTTTTAAAATGTAAAATGTGCCAAAGGAGTGTCACTTGCAGGGAAAAATGTCCCACGCTTTCACAGAAAGTGACTTGGTTAAGCAAGGCCGTGACACATCCTGATAACTGACACTGACAAGAGCTGAAAAGCTCTCTATAGGGCTCGGGATAATGCCTGTGGAGACCTAATTGACCCTGATGGATAGAAAGAGGACAATTCTAATTAACATGGGTATCACCTTACCTTTTTTTAAACACTCAGTAGAAAAATGTAACCCAATAATATATAACACAAAGACCATAGTAATAGGCACCCCAGTTTGTCATGCAATGAGTAGGCCCAGTAGTTCAGCTGGGAAAACAGCAAAGGCCCTGCAACTTTGCCTCAACTTCCACACAGCGGTGAGCCCAGACTTCTTGCAGAACCATTGCATAGTTCAGCTGGGAAAACAGCAAAGGCCCTGCAACTTTGCCTCAACTTCCACACAGCGGTGAGCCCAGACTTCTTGCAGGACCATTGCATAAGAAGGAGGCCCAGCAACTATGCTCAGGTTCATCACAGTTCAGCTGGGATATTTGCAGAGGCCTGGCAACTCTGCCCCAAACTCTGCACAAAGCTAGGTACAGACTTCTTAAGGGTCCATCACATGGGGAGGAGGCCCAGCAACTGCACCCCAGTTTGTCAGGCAGTGAGTAGGCCCAGCATTTCAGCTGAGACATTCACAGAGACCTGGTGACCCTGCCCCAATCTCCTCACAGCAGTGGGCCCATACTTTTCACCGAAACATCACATTAGGAGAAGCCTCTGCAACTGTGCCCTGCTCCTTCGCACAGTGAGCAGGCCTGGTAGTTTGACTATGACATTCACAGAGGCCTGGCAACTCCACCCTGACCTGCACACAGAGGTGGGCCCAGCAGTTCTTTTGGGACACTCACATGGGAGGAGGCCAAGCAATTCCGCCTCAGGCCACCGAAGGGCTGGCATGGCCACACAGGGATCTAGATCTGCACACCACAGCCTCTCAGAGCCATTAAGGCCAAGCTCCAGAAACCAGGGCAACAGTGAACAGCAAAGAGAGAACCTTATCAAGGTTCCTCCAATGCTCCTTCTTTACTGGAAGAGTGAAGAAAGCTTCTTTAATAAAGAACCCCAAGACTACAGAGGCTGATGACACAACTGTTCTGTTCAAGTATCTTTCCTGGTATTCCAGAATAGAGACTGCCTACGGACCATTAGCGACTCACAGCTTAAGGGCCAATTATACCAGGATGACCCAGGAAGTAGCCATTCCTTAAGGGTTCTAAATATTAGCAGGAAAGATACTTGCAGTAAGCACTTTACAGGCATTAGATCAGGAATTAAACCAAAAACATCAACAACAATACAAATAGAAATGAGAAAACCCCTAAATAAGACCCAAATCCAGAATTTCAGATCACCAGAGGGAATCTCAGGGACAAATGAGATGGACCAAACTGAAACTCAACCACTTAGAGTCCCTGAACTGGCAACAAGAGAGGATCTGGAATAAAACAAAATTAGAAAAATAGGGCCGGGGATTTGGCTCAGTGGTTCTGGCACCTGTCTTGCAAGCGTAAGGACCCGGGTTCGATCCCCAGTAGCCACATACCATACTGGGTGTGAAGACTCACGCCCAGCAGCAACCAGTACCACATACCACAGTGCCGGGTGTGGTGGCTCATGCCTGTAATCCCAGCACTCGGGAGGCAGAGGCAGGAGGATTGCTGTGATGTGAGTTGGAGGCTGAGCTCAGGCCCAGCCTGAACTACAAAAGCGAGACCCTGTCTCAAAAAACAAAAACAAAAAAATTTTTAAAATAATCTCTCAAACAACAACAGAGATAGCAACCATGGTGAAAGACACAAGTTTAAAAAAACAGAGGACCTTAAGAACATGATGGAATCCCAATGTAAAAATGGAATCCAATAAACAGATTCAACTGGAAATTCAAGAAATTAAAAACTCCATTGTTAGTTTATGTAAAGAACTAGTGAATGTGAAGACAGACTCTCAGACACTGAAGACAGGATCGCAGTTGGTGACTAGGAAGGGAAAGATTTCTTAAACATAGTAAGGGACCATGAGAAATCAGTCCAGGAGCTGCTAGATGATGCAAACAAGAACCGAGAAATTGAAGACAGGGCTGGGGATTTAGCTCAGTGGTTCCGGCGCCTGTCTTGCAAGCTCAAGGACCCAGGTTCAATCCCCGGTAACCACATACCTATACTGGGCGTGGAGACTCATGCCCAGCAGCAATCAGTACCACATACCACAGTGCCGGGCATGGTGGCTCACGCCTGTAATCCCAGCACTTGGGAGGCAGAGGCAGAAGGATTGCAGTGATGTGAGTTTGAGGCTGAGCTTGGGGCCAGCCTGAACCACAAAAGCGAGACTCTGTCTCAAAAAACCTAAAAAAAAAAAAGAATTTGAAGACAGTGTAAACAGCATAAAACAAACAAACAAACAAACAAAACTATTCACAGATGTAATGGCAGAAAACATCCCAAGCGGAGAAAGGAATTTTCCATAAAGGTAAGTGAAGCACACAGGACTCCAACTAACCATGATAAAAAAAAAAATCTACACCTACACATATAATAATCAAGATACCAGAAACTGAACAGAAAAATAAAGTATCGAAAGTAGTTAGAGAAAAGAAAAAATCGTGTAAAAAGGAAAAACCATCAATATCACAGCAGACTTCTCAATATAAATGTTCAGTCAAGGACAGCCTGAAGTGAAGTATTGCAAGCCCTAAAAGAAAACAACCTCCAGCCTAGAAAGATATATCCTCCAAAAATATCTTTCAAAATCGATGAGGAAAATGAGATACTTCCACAACAAAGAACAGCTGAGAAACTTCTTGAAAACCAAACCAACACTCCAAAACATTCTGAATAAAAGAGTGGAGTAAGACAGTAAGGATCAAACTCCATAAGACCCAGTAGAGTTAAACTACTAAGCAAGGCAAGAAATTGAATGGAAAGGGGAGAAGTTTTAAAAATAATAACAATAAAAGAGCCAACAATTGGAAAATATCATTATAAGGCTAAGTCAACACATGTCAGTTATAACCATAAAAGTTAATGGCCTCAATTCACCAATTAAAAGAAATAGACTGGCAGAACAGATTAAGAGCAAGATTCAACAATATGCTATATTCAAGAAAAACACTTAATTCAAAAAGCGACTGTAAGTATGACTTGAAGTGAAAGTATGAGTCAAGGAAAAGATAAATCAAAATTCAACTGAAAACTCTCTTGCAACTAAAAACTTTTTAACACATGTTCATATCCAGTGTATAAAATTGAGTTTTCCTTTACATTATTAAATGGTTGCTAAGGGCAACAGGAAAATTACAATTTCAATAATCGAATAACACCAGTTGGAAAGGAGTTCAAAAAATAAAAATGTACATCAGGACAGGCTAACAGAATACACAGGACACAGAACAGCTTCCTTTATTAGAAACTGAGTATCCATAATGTTTAGTTATCTACAAGTTAGATTACAGGTTTAATCCACTTTGAACCACATCTTACTTGATATGATTAGATTTTTTTTAACTTGAAAAACATACTAACGTTCGTTTGGAAATTGAAGAATCAAGAAGAGTCAACACTGTTTTTTAAATATCAGGACTCTTTTTTAGAATACTAGTATTTTAAAATATACCATAAAAACCATTTAAAGCAGATGTCCAAATGAGAACAGGTAAATCAATATGGGAACAGGAAATACATACAGCACCAAAGGAGCAGCACAAATCCGGAAACTGAAGTATTTCAATAAGTGATAGTTCTAATACTTACAAGAAAAAACATGCCTCTTCACCTAACAATATGCATTTAATTAAAATCCCAAGTGGATTATAGAGGTAAATATGAACAAAACAAAACAAAAGGAAGTACAAGTGGCTGCCCTTATTTCAGGGCAGAAAATAATCTTCTAAATGTAAACTCAACAGAAGATGATACCACAAAAGAAAATACAAACTGAACTGCCCAAAATGCCACAGTGCAGATGAGAAGGCAAATGACTTGAGCAAGGAGAGCACCTGTAAGCAGGCCCATCACCTTCCAGGTCAGGGAGACTGCTTATTGCTGGAGGCTACACCTCAGGGCCTGTGAAGTTCACCCTGTAGTACCGACGCACACAGGACCCTGTGCTTCCAAGAGACTGTGGCCAGCCTAGCCGAATCTGGGAATTCCACACTGTTCCTCTTTAGATGCTCTCCTCCTCTGACCCTAGAATTCCACATGCAGAAACATACCTAAAGTGGAGGCAAGCTCATGTAGACATATGTAGCAGAATGTTCACCTCAGCAGTACAGTATGAGTGACAAATATGGGGGCGGAGAGGAAGTAAACAAAAGGGATGATCTCTAAAACCATGCTTATATCCAACAGTGGAAACATGCAAACTTCTAAAATTACCCCACCTAGACTAGGTAGAACATTTTGCTGAATGTTGCAAGTCGAAAAAGCAGAGCACATAGTGTGTGCCTATTTTGTTCCTGAGGCACAATCTAGTGTGGTATTCCCCCTACAGCAAAGCACTCTCATGGGTCTTGTGAGCACAGCAAGGATGGCGAAAGTGACCCAAAAACAAGGCAGACATGGCCCGAGCTGCAGAGCTTAAGCAGCACAAAGAGAAGGACAGTCATGGATTCTGCACAGCAAAGGCTAGACCTGGGCTCGAGGTAGGCACAAGATCCCACTGGGGAGAAGCAGATGGTGATGGTGACTGAGTTCTGCCCTGGCAGGAGTGGAAGCAAGCTGGAGAGGCCCTAGCATAATATTTCCTAAAACAATATTTGCTGTATAGCCTTTTAATTTTTTGTACCATTATAAATGTGCACAATTTTAACAACCAAAAAATTCTTAGAGACAAAAATAAAGGGAATAAAAATAGGAAAGGAAGAAGTTAAGCTGCCATTGTTTGCTGATGATATGATATTCTATATAGAGGATTCTAAAAAAAAGACTGCTAGACTTATTCACTAGATTCAGCAGTGTAGCTGGATGTAAGGTCAACACTTAAAAATCAATAGCCTTCCTAAACACAAACAACAGACTCATTGAGAGAGAAATTGAGGAATCAATTCCTCTCACAATAGCATCTAAAAAATGAAATATCTAGGAATCAGTTTAGCAAAGAAGGTAAAAGACCTCTACTCTGGGAACTACATCATTCTGAAAAGGGACATTGAACAGGATATCAGAAAATGAAAAGACATCCCTTATTCCTGGGTAGGAAGAACCAGTATTGTCAAAAAGGCTATACTCCTACAACTGCTTTATAGATTCAATCCAATCCCAATTAAAATCCCAACAGCATATTTCACAGAGCTAGACAAAATAATCTAAAAATTCATCTGGAACCAGAAGAGACCAGGAATAGCAAAAGCAATTCTAGGCAACAAGGACACGGTAGGGAGTATCACAATCCCCGATTTCAAACTATCCTACTAAGCCTCTGTGATAAAAACAGCATGGTACTGGCAAAACAACAGACCCAAAGATCAATGGAACAGATTATAGAAAAAGGAACAACTCCAGAGTTACTTAGCCACCTCATATTTGACAAAGGAGCCAAATACCCTCAATGGAGGAAAGATAGCCTCTTTAACAAATGGTGCTGGAAAAACTGGGCTTTAACCTGCCAAAGACTAAAGCTAGACCTATCTCTTTCACCATGCACTAAACTGAACTCAAAGTGGATTAGAGACCTAAATATTAAAAGAGAAACACTAAATCTGATGGAAAAGAGGTAGAATTCTTGGAAACACTGGCTTAGGGTGACTTTATGAACAAAAACCTCAGCAGCATGAGAACTATCAGAAAGAACCAACAACTGGGATCTCATCTTATTAAAAAGCTTTTGTACAGAAAGAAAAACCATCAGCAGAGCAAAAAAACAACCTATAATATAGGGAAAAAATCTTTACCAGCTATTTCTCAGACAAAGGGATACCATCTAGAATATATAAAGAACTTTAAAAAAATCAGCCCACTCTAAATTTAAAGATCCAATTCAAAATTGGGCATCTGAGATGAACAGACACCTTTCAGACAGAGAAGTAAAAACAGCATATGAAAAGAAGCATATGAAAAAACACTCAATGTCACTGGTGATTTGAGAGACACAGATGAAAACAACACTAAGATACCATCTCACTCCACAAAGAATGGCTGCTATCACTAAATCAACCAACAACAAATGCTGGCAAGGCTGCGGTAGAAAGCAACCCTTCTCCACTGTGGGTGGGAAGGTAGACTGGTGCAACCACTGTGCAGATCGGTGTGGAGATTTCTCAAAACCATAGGACTCAAGGTCCCATTTGACCCTGCTATTCCCCTGCTAGGTATATACATGAAAGAATTAAAAGCATCATTACAGCAACATATGTACACCCATGTTCATAGAAGGTCAGTTTGTGATAGCTAAATCTTGGAAACAACCCAAAGGCCCATCAACAGGAGATTGGATTTTAAAAAGATGTAGTGGTTTTTTTTGTTTTTGTTTTTTTTTAATAAAATGGAGTATTACTCAGCCATTAAGAATGATAAATTTGGGCTGGGGATTTGGCTCAGCGTTTCCGGCACCTGTCTTGCAAGTGCAAGGACCCGGGTTCGATCCCCGGTAACCACATACCATACTGGGTGTGGAGACTCACTCCCAGCAGCAACCAGCACCACATACCACAGTGCCGGGCGTGGTGGCTCACGCCTGTCATCCCAGCACTCGGGAGGCAGAGGCAGGAGGATTGCTGTGATGTGAGTTGGAGGTTGAGCTCAGGGCCAGCCTGAACCACAAAGTGAGACCCTGTCTCAAAAAACCTAAAAAAAAAAGATGAATTTGAGTCCTTTATACTCAAGTGGATGTACTTTGAGGACACACTAATAAGTGAAATAAATAAGACACAGATGTGTAAATACTGTATCATTTCTCTGCTATGAGAAACTGAAGGTATAAATGAGTTCCAAAATGTATAAGTTCTGTGAAATAGGAAGAAAATGTTCAAAAGGAAAAGGGAAAAGGGAGGAAGGGGAAAATAAAGAAGGGAAAGAGAAAAACTGATAGTAAAAAAAAAAATGAAAATAGCTTATGTATACAGGGGTGAGGGTTGTAGTGAAAAAAATGACAGTAAAGATGTGTCATGGTTGTAGGAAAAAATGACAATAAAGATGTGTCATGCACTGGTACAAACTCTCAATGTTGAATGTGATCATAATGTATATATAAAATGTACCAATAAAATCAGTTTTAAAAATTTCTTCAAAATTTGCCATGTAAACAGCATTCTTCCACCCCTTGCCTTTCTTCTGTCCTGTAGTTGACCTTCCTCTCAGCGTTTTATCCTCTTTTCTTATTTATCTTCTGTTTCTAATCACCATGTCTATACCATTATTCCTGGTAGGAACAAGTCCCTGAGTTTACAACTTTCATCTTACCTATAACTTCCTGCTATGAAAGGTGAGCTTTAAAGAGGTGCTCTTTCTAAGCACCCCACCCTTCTATGCTCTCACAAATGACTGTGTAACTGTTCTTAGTGCTGTGCCCTTCCTGGACCATAGCACGTGTGTCTCCACAGCTGGCTCACTTGGGCATTCTGCCCTTACCAGCCAGGAGTCAATTCTTCTGATCCATCCATACCCCAGAATATCCACTGACAGCCGTAGGCCATTCCCGTGCCCTCCATTTACCCACACCAACAGTCTTTCCCCTTCTTCCTCCATCCCTCTCAGGTTCTCAGAATAAGGGACCCTTCCAGCCCTGGATGGTCTCCTCTTGTGCCAACAAGCTGTGAGGTGATCCTCAGCACAAGGTCCTCATGCTTCTGCCAGGGTGAGAGGGGGTAAGAGGCTGGTTGCTTCTTAGACAGACTTTCTACCATTTCCCTGTTCAGCTCTAACCCTCCCGCCTAGCCTCAGAGGCTCATGTAGGTTTTCAGGATTTGGAAGAAAGCAGTACAATTGCCCCACACACCCAAAACAGAAACATGTGCACCCACCACACATGCGTACACACACACACACACACACACACACACACCACATATGTGGAGCTGCACACGTGTGTATACATATGCATATATATATACTACTCACCTACTTCATACATATAGGCATATCACGTAACACCGCATACACACACATACACACACACACATATATATACATATGCATACACCATATACATCTTCAGACACAGTGTATGTGTCTACACATGCACACATGCATATACCACACACATCTGTAGACACAAAGCATGTGTGCATATGTACACACCATACACATACACCTTACTGTATCACACACACATAGTTCAATATACATACCACAGATCCCCTATACATTTACACACATGTACAACACATGCACACGCCACCACTTCTCACTTATCTTTCAGATCATTTGTCTGCTTTCCAATCTCCTAAGTTCTGTCATTTTTCTCTCAAGTTTTTGTTGGCCTCTACCTTTGAAAATATATCACCTGTCCTTCTTGTGGATTTTTTAGAAGAAGCCCAGGTCACTGTGTCCATCTGTCATTTGAGCAAAATAATCAAGGATCATGGGAAATTTTTTATTGAAGAGGGTGGTTTGAGTCATCTTGGGTGCTGGCCAAAGTGATGAGTGTATGAAAAACAGGAAAGACCTGGGAGGAACAGGCCCCTGACGACAGGGGGGATGAGCTTGTACAAGGTATTAGCAGACAGCTCCATAGCACAGGAGCAGGAAAGATCTACGAGGAACCAGTGACTTGGACAAAAAAGTCTTTCTTCTCCTCCAACTGTGACCACATCATTAGGTGAGTCTAACACAGAGGGGAGGAGAGCAGGTATGATAGAAGGAGCTCCAAAAAAACCCCGACTCTCTGGGAAGTACTTTAGCACAGTCTGGGCAGGTGGGATGCAGAACAGTGCCCTGTGGTCAGGAGATGGAGGAGCCAGTCCTGCGGTGACCAGAGGCACAGTACTCTTTCTACCAAATGGATGCTGAGTCACAGCAAGGTACAGAGGGTATGCTAAGTGATCACAAAGCTGACAAGATGAGGCAGGTCACCAAGACAGAAGGGGCAGAAGGGGTGGGATGGCCACTCCAAGGCCTTGGCTTAACTAGCTCCTTTATACAACTAATCTGTGCTAAGAGGTGAAGTATTAGAGGTTTTTCCCCATATTTCCAATTCTATAGCTCTTATCTTAAAGCAATGCAAAAAGTAAAAAGGAAATAATCAATTCATTATCAGAAAGAATAAAGACCTCAAAATTAATAAAACTTTCAGCAAAGTACTTGAAGTACTCCTCGGCAAGGTCTTCCCTGACTTCAATGTAGGTGAGAAATGGCAACCTGGAGATGGAGCTAGGAGTGGACTGCACGAACGGGCTGTGCAGGATACATCTTCATTTGCAGAGTGAGTGGGATTCAGGCAGACAGACAAGATACTCACCTGTGCTCCCTGCATCCATATCACTCTAAGGAAGTGGGGAAAGTTCTCTGAGATGTGGAATTGAAAACCAAATGCTTTCTAAGCCAAGCTTCTCAGGGGAAGCATCACCACAGATGAGCTCTGCTTGGCTCATCACACCACCCAGGAATCCCACGGGAGACAACTGCAGGACCCAATCACATCGCTAGAGGAGTAGAGCCATTCTGTTCTGTTCTAAGCAGCTCAGCGCTCCTAACAGCCACATCCTGCCTGCAGAAGAGGCCACAGCTGCCCTATAAAAAGCTCGCTGCCTGTACTTCACTAAGGCCTTGGGGAATTTCCTGAGTCTGCCCGCTCTAGCCCTCCAGAACCCATTTGTGTGCACGTTTGATGGTTCAAACTGGGTTGCTCTCTCTGCCTTGCAGCCTGGCTTTCATGGCCATCCTAGCTTACAGCTGACTGAGCTGTGCAAGCAGAGAGCTGGGGTGATGGTGGTAGGCTCATTCCACACTTGGGCTTATTCTAGTACTGTAAACCAGGTCAGAACTCAAGCCCCTATTTGCCAGGAGGAGGAATTTGGACCACACCAAGTCTGAGGGAACGAACACGCATACAAAGGGTGTTGTTGACACATCTAAGTTCTTCCCCTGAGAGTTCTGTGAAAATTGGATCCAGATTTGCACAATTATAAAGCCAATCCGAGGCAATAGGGATTTAAATGTCCTCTGAGAAAAAGGTATAACAGCTCCATTTTAAAAGTAAATAAAAAAAACAATCTTTCACAGAAAGAAAGGAGTTGAGCTGCCGTGGGCTATGCTCAGCCCTTCCATGCAGTCTGGCAGCTAGCCTCAGAGTTGTCTGGGGGCCCCATGTGTCCCCCACTGCTACTCTGGTCTCCTGCCCCACCACCACATGCTCCAGGCTGGCTCCAGGTGGCCCCACACTTTCTGCAAGTTTGGGCTCAGATAATCCTGACCTTGTGGCCACCCCTTTCTTTGTTTGTTCCACAACAGTCAACCACATAACATGCTGTGGATATATGCATTTGCCACATCATGCTTTGTGGCCCCCAGACAGATGTCTGGATTCAGGAATGACAGCATGTCCCATGCCACATACCTCCACCAAATGAATCAAGTAACAACCCAGTCCCTGTCCCAGCAATTTGCTACTATGACTTCTCCTGTGCAGATCAGTCAGGACTCCAGTCTTACATCACAGACTCCAATCCCTCACCACCATCTCTCCAGAGGGCTGCAGTGCAAGTGGCCACTCTGCTGCTGGCTACAGCCTTGGGAGGTCTGTGGACTGTGCATGCAGTGCTCTCTGATGTTGGTCTCCTGAGCTCAAGCCTTCACTCAGAGGCCCATGCTGAGAGTCTCGAGCAGGGTCACATCAAGAGGCAGCTCCTTTCTACCGACTGGGTCAGGCACCACCCTCACCCTAGACAACAAGGTAGTCTGAGCAAGGACTTCACTCTCCAGGCCTCAGAGAAATGGCCGTAAGTTCTGCACACTCATCTCCGGGGCTCCACGAGGACGGAGCTCACAGGCACACAAAATACTCAAGTCAAAAAGCTGGCAAATCAAGTGCTTCATAATAGTTTTACACACATAGCAAGTTAAAAGTAAGTTTCTTGCTAAAAAATAACATTCATAAGCTTTAAACAAAGAAGGACATCTTAAGCATAATTCCGAAAGGAATCATTTAAGTTAGTCTGGCAAAACCGAGGTCAGAACCACTGTGCCACACTTGAGACATGTGCTGTCATGAAGTGGCTGGGCTTCTCTGACACCACCCATGCACTGCATGGCTAAGTCACATGCTCCACATCACAGACACAGTGCACATTTATCACAAAGACACATGTTCACCGAAGCGGCTGACAATCAGCACTCTGGGCCCCACTGGGCATTTGGTCAAGTGAGTGTTGGAGAAGAAAGGTTAACAGAAAAGGAGAAAAGTACCTGTTTAAATCTTGGTTCTGCAAAGTCAGAAGGAAGATGCACAACACTCACATTACTGCTGTGCCCTCTGTTTTGTGATGTGATGGAGGACTAGGTACAAACTGGCCGCAAGATGCAAGTGAGACTATTAACATCAGCTGATGAAAGCAGACCAGCTCAACTGGAGACACACCTGTGAGATGGCAACATGACAAGCACAGCTCACAAGGCCATCAGATGCTCTCACTGTGCGTGGTCCTGTATGCAATTTAAGAAAATAATTGAAACCTGAAATCACAGGTGGAGAAGAATCTGGAGAGTCAAAGAAGTCATAATCATCTATCACCTTAGATATAGAATTTCTTCAAGCCTAGTAATTTATTAGGAGAATGTTGTCATAAGTCCGTTGTTTGGAAGGCCAAACACCTTCCAGCCAGCCCAGAATTCCTTAAGTGATTAGATTCCTAACTGGGTCTGAACTCAAAGAAGACCCATGGAGGCTACCAGTCCAGCCACAGCTTGACCTCGGTTCTCTGCCTGCCTGGCATCTGCCCCCACCCTGAGCCTGTGGGGGAGGAAGTGCTGAAATACAGACAGGATTGCTCAGGGTACCTAAGCAGAGGGGACAGAGTCAGGATTCTAGAAGCAGAGGCAGCTCCAGAGGGCAGAGTACAAGAAGGAAGGAGCTACACAAAGAAACCCTCTGGGGACAGAGGTGGGATTCCTGCAGTCCTCATCTGGATGCCCCTCTCTACCCATGAGTGAGCCACAAGAGGACAGAAAGAAGCTAATAGAAAGAAAAATGAGTTGGGAGGCTGAGGCAGGAGGATCCTAAGTCTGAGTTCAGCTTAGACAGTCTGATCTCAAGTAAAAAGTTAAAACAGAGGGCTAGAGATGTAATGCAGGT
The DNA here is from genome assembly GCA_004026965.1 of Petromus typicus. Taxonomy (NCBI): domain Eukaryota; kingdom Metazoa; phylum Chordata; class Mammalia; order Rodentia; family Petromuridae; genus Petromus; species Petromus typicus. Next base: position 14,272 of record PVIR01008196.1, read on the forward strand.
CAGCAAGGCCCTGGGTGTAATCCCTGGAGAGGAAGGGTGCGAGGGAGGGGGGAGGGAGGGAAGGAGGGAAAAGACACAGCGAGAGAGGAAGGGAAAGAACAGCCAACAGCCACGGTGCTCAAGGGTCTAGAATGGTACATGTTCTCCAGCTGGACTGGAGAAAGAAACCCTGAAGCACAAGGACACAGGGAAGGACATGGCCTGCACAGCAAGACCGCATGTGCACCAGTCCAAACCTGCACTCACTCAGGCTCTGCCAGCAGAACAGAGTTTAACAAGCAGCCACCTAAGTTTCTAAACCTTCCAGGTCACTGCACAGCACTCCCAAACAAAGCTTACAATGATGTCTCTTTCACCCATTCAAAATTATTAGGCACACAGAGCAGCAAGAAAATACATCTCAGAATGTAAATTTTTGATCAATAAGAAACAGAATCAGAAGTTACACTGAAATAATCAGGACACAAAGACAGTAAAGTGGCTGTAGTAAATAAACTGTGTATGTCCAAGAGGACAGAAGAATATAAAGTGCCTTGGAAAGACCAAAAACATGTTAGAGAGACCTAGATTGGACGTCAGAGATGAGCAGTGCACCTGAGAGGAGGAGCACTGGTCTAGGTCCAGATTTGCCAGATGCCACTCAGGAGAGACTGACAGATACAACATCTGCGGACAGAAGCTGCCCAAGAGGAGACTTGGGCAGAAAGGGCAGTGAGATGAAAATACACTTAAATAATGACCAAAACTATTTCAAATCCTGGTAAAAATTATGACCATACATAGATTCAAGAAAGTCAACAATCTTCAACAAAGGAAACACGAAGGTAGGTCTGGGGACTAAGCTCAAGTAGTATTGTACCTACCTTAAAAGTACTAGTGCCGGAGTTCAATAGCAGGTACTGAAAAATTAAAAAAAAAAAAAATGAAGGAAATTAAATCAAGGCATATCACGGCCTATACTTAAAAAAAAATCTTAAAAGTAACTGAAAGAAAAGAAATACCAAAATCACTAACTGTCTTTTTATTTTTGCCACTAAAACAAAAAGGCTGACCATGTGATAGAATAGTGTTAATTTACCTCACTGTAGAAACATTTCTGCTAACTGCATGTATTCCATAAAATTACCTTAAATATGTACAATAAAATTTATCTAAAAACAGAAAGCATACATTTTCAAAGGAACAAATACAGACAAGGTGAACAGAGGACTTCTCGAAAGGCAAGCCAGAAGCCAACAGATGACATCCTTCAGACTGAAGAAAAAATTATCAGCCTGGAATATCAGACACAGTGAAAATAACTTCAAATTCAAAAGCAAAATGATGACTTTTCCAAGGAACAAAAGATAGAAGTTAAAATAATTCATAATCTAACACACTTGAATTACAAATAGCATTTAAAGAAGTCCATTATACAAAAGTAAAACAAGAGGAGATCTAGATTTACAAAAAGCACTGGAAACAGAAAATATATAAATATAAACGCCTTTTTAAAGACTGTGTTTAAGGTAATAACTAATTAAAGCAGCACACTGGATGACTTACACCAATGTTGTGGGAAAACAGGGTGGGACAGAAAGAAAAGCCAGGGCAGAGAGATGGGGCACATGAGGTTGTAGGCCACATATGGACAGGTACCACGCTACTGGACAATGGATAGCCGTACACTAAGGATACGTGCAATGAATCCTAAAGCAGTCTCTATAAACAGAGAGATGTGGCTAATCAGACAACAAAGGAAACAAAATTGATCATAAAAAGTAGTTAATTAAAAGTAAGGCAGAATGGGCTGGGGATATAGCTCAGTGGTTCTGGTGCCTGTCTTGCAAGTGCAAGGGCCCGGGTTCGATTCCCGGGTTGACCACATACAATACTGGGCGTGGAGACTCACTCCAGCAGCAACCAGTACCACATACCACAGTGCCAGGCGTGGTGGCTCACACCTGTAATCCCAGCACTTGGGAGGCAGAGGCAAGAGGATTGCTGTGATGTGAGTTTGAGGCTGAGCTCAGGGCCAGCCTGAACTACAAAGTGAGACCCTGTCTCAAAAAAAAAAAAAAAAAAAAGTAAGGCAGATAAAGAAAAAAGGAGAATGTAATGGAAAAATGGAAAACCAACAGCAAAATGCTAAACTAATATTCAACCATCTCAATAAACACATTAAATATATATGGTCTAAAACCCTGATTAAAATGTAAATTTTAAAACTGGATTAAAGAGCAGAACCATACTAAATGATATTTATAAGAAACCCCTTTAAATACAAACATTCAGCTGTGCATGCTGGCACATGCCTGTAATTCCAGCCCTCTGGAGGATGAAGCAGGAGGACTGCCATAAGTTTGTAGCCCAGTGAGTTCAAGGACAGCCTAAATCACATAGTGAGACCTTGTCTTAGAAAAAAAAAAAGAGAGAAACAAAATTAAAAAACACTACAAAACACTCATATAGATTAAAGTAAAAAGGCTTAGAAAAGATGTTAATAGTAGTTAAAATGAAAACTAGAATAATTATACGAACATCTGAAAAAGTCGGCTACAGAAAAAAGAATGTTACCAGAAGTAAATAAGAGATTTGTCTATTAGTGAAGGGTCAGTTGGTCAAATAACTCTAAGTGCTAATGCACTTAATAAAGAGCTTACAAGTATATAATGCAAGAACCAATAGAACCAAAAGAAATTCACAATTTCATAACTTTAGTGGAAGCTTAATATACTTTAATAATTGATTTTAAAAAACCTGCACATGCCAGATGTGGTGGCTCACGCCTGTAACCCCAGCAGTTGGGAGGCAGAGGCCAGAAGATTGTTGTGTGTTCAAGTCTACCCTGGGCTACAGACCCTGTCTCAAAAAACTAAACAAATAATAAAACAAACAAACAACCAAAAAAAAAAAAAAAAAAACCCATACTCTTTGCCAGTGCAAGGCTGTGAGTTCAGTGCCTGGTACTGAAAAAAAAAAAATCTACACAGAGTATTACTAAGACACAGGGTTGCCTCAAATATTATTATCCAACATGACTTAACTGGCATTTAAAGAATACTCTACACACAGTTACAACAAAATACACATACTTTTTCAGTGACTTGGAATATTTTTGGAGATCATACTCTGAGTCCTTTTTTAAAATTTCAATAAAACTTTAAAAGACTGAAATAAGAAAAACAATGCCTCCTGAATATAATGGAGATATATAGAAACCAATCATAGAAAAGTATTTGAAAAATCTCCAAATACTATGAAAATAACTAGCACATATTTAATAACACTCAGGTCAAAGAAGAAATCACAATAGAAATTCAAAAACATTTTGACCTAAATAAAAATGAATACACAGTCTATCAAAATGTATGAGATGCAGCAAAAGCAGCGCCCAGAGGGAAACACTACGCCTGGGCTGGGAAACAGAAAGGTCTTCCAGCCATTACCTGAGCTTCCTGAACGAGAAAAGCAGGGCACACAGAAGAAAGCAGAGTGGTAATCTTTAAGCTACAGAAAACCAATGAGACCAAACACTGGTTCTTTGATAATATCTGTAACCTCGATAAGCATTTAGCCACATTGCTGAGGCAAAAAAGGGACTTCTCCCTTTTTGGGGATCCAAATGGCCAGCACCAAAATAATAATTACTACAGACACAAAACAAACAATATAATTTTTAAAATAGGCAGAATATCTGATCAGATCTCTCATCAAAGAAAACATATGGATGGCAAACAAACACACAAAAAGATGGCCTGGCAGGGAAAGAAGGAAGCAGGCTGTTTAGACTAGACGGAAACAACTAAAGGTGCCAAGCACGCAGATGACAGGGCGACAGCTTCCTCCAGGCCCTGAATGGCACAGCAGAAAGATTCCAAAACATAGGCTATCTTCAAGAGGGAGCCATGAAAGTCAGTAAAGCTTTCAAAGTCTGTTAGACAGGACAGAGCAGACCAGGCTGGATCGCCAACTTGATTGGGCGCTGTGAGCATGGGAGGCGGGGGAGGGGTGTCCCAAATCCATTACTGCTTCAGCACACACAGGAGGAAGGGGGTCACCCCACCCACGAGGCTGCCATCCCCCACTGCCCAACTCTGGCCATGGGCTTCCTAAGTATGGGACTTGAGTCTTCCACCTTCTTTTGGGAATGCACTCACATCCTAGCCCATACCCATAGCCACCTACTCTCCTGATAATTCCTACTTATATCTTCCTATCCCTGATGCCTCACCCAGTTGCTATCTGACCAATCATTTGGCTCTGTATTATCCCAAGTCCAAGACTAAATCCCATGACCTTGTCACCCACCTGGGCCACTCAAACCTGCTGTCCTCGCGAAGCCTCTTAGCCTGCCTGTCTTCCATGAAGGCCTGCCGCACTCTACACTGATGCCTCTCTTGGCTGTTTCCCTCCCATCTCACTTCGCCTCTGCAAAATGATACGCCTGCTTCTTCTTCCCTTCTCAACTGCTGGTGTAAGCCTTTGAAAACAGGTTATGGCCACATACTGTCCCACACTGAGGACTGACACTGATTACCCACCCACTGTTTGGATGCCTTGTTTTCCCGACCATGAATTCCACCTGCCTTCATTCATAGCTGCCTCTTTCCTCCCCCACCCCTCCCCATCCACAAAACCCATCTCACTCGGGTTGCTCCTCCTTCCTGAGGACACACTAGTTCCATCCTGTCACCAGGTAAATCACCACCTCCTCAGAAAAGGTTCCCTTGACCTCTAGCAGGCAGCCCTCCATACACCCTTGGACATACTTGCTCTCTTAATCATTCTAGTACAAGTCTATTGCACTAACAAATAATCTGCTTGGTTCTGGGCCCTCATCCCCCATTGGAAGTAGGACTCCTATCTCTGGGCAGGGACCTCATCTCTGTATTCCAGGCCACCCCACCACCTAGAAGAAGGCTGAGAGGCAAGTGAGGGCCAGCACATAGGAAGAGTCCTGTCTGAGAATGAGAATGAGAAGACTCGAGGGAGGAGTTTACTGGCAGGCCCAAGACAGATGTGCCTCTACATCCTTTCTAGAAACCACAGAATGGACGAGGGATGTAGCTCAATGGTTCTGTGCCTGCCTGTCAAACACAAGGTCAGAAGTTTAATCCCCAGAACCACAAGAATAAAATAAAAATTGAGCCAGGGAGTTATCTCAGTGGTTCCGGTGCCTGTCTTGCAAGCATGAGGACCAGGGTTCGATCCCCAGTAACCACATACCATACTGGGTGTGGAGACTCACGCCTAGCAGCAACCAGTACCACATACCACAGTGCCGGGTGTGGTGGCTCATGCCTGTAATCCCAGCACTCGGGAGGCAGAGGCAGGAGGATTTCTGTGATGTGAGTTTGAGGCTGAGCTCAGAGCCAGCCTGAACCACAAAGTGAGACCCTGTCCCCCCAAGAAAAAGAAAGAATAAAATAAAAATAAAAAGCACAGAATGAACTAGACTCTTTAGACGGGGAGAGGAGACAGCCCCTCTGAAAAGATACTTCTAATTCAGCTAACTCGGAGAGCATGCCATCAGCATAGTCTAAACAGAACCTGTGGTCAGGTTTGGGCACTACACGTGTGCAGACACTGGGTGAGGGCCACGGCTGACAGCATCTGGCCCTCTCCACCCAGAGCCACCTCCATCATGGCCATGGGTTTGCAAACATACCCAGCCCTGCGCCAGATACTACATACCCACAATGGAACATCTTCATTAGAAAAAGAAAAATAAGAACACCGACCATTGACAAGGTGAAAGAAACAAGAAGACTTGTACCTTTGGAGGATTTAGCCATGGCAAAAACAATAGTCTTGTCTCCTAATATTACATATTACATATTACATAGTCGTACAGAGGTACATAGTCATCAGAGAAATACCGTACAGAGCACGCACCAGGAATGGATGTGCTCCCTTCTGGAGGCTAGCTCTGTCCTGCCACCAGCCTCCCAGACCAATACAGCCAAGATGGGCTGCCAAGGGCTCTTCTCCAGCTAGGGTGGTGCTACCAGCTGTCAACCTTTCCTTACCCCCATGCCCCCTTCACCCTGTCAGAGACACCATTGACGTCTTGCTTCAGCTGAGTGTTCAGGCTATGGCTCCTTCCCACACAGCTGGACTTCTGGGGCTTCTCTATTTGTAGAGGACAGTGAGCAGGAGGCACAGACTACCAGGGAGTGGGGCAGCACCTGTGACCCACTCCATGGGCTGCCGTGGCCCACCATGTCCAAAGGTCACATTTGGATGACTGGAGATTATGGAGTGGTTTTCCAGGGGATGCCCTGGAAGCATGGCTCCTAGAAGTCTGCCCATAGGTCTTGATTTGCATCATGTCCATAAGTGTGACAGGTCTCAGTGAAGGAAGATGAGAAAACTGTACTATTTTTGCAGGAAGGCCAAGCAGGTTACAACAAGGATCTGACCTCAGGAGGAGACAGCCTGGGTTCTGCAAGTCTCAGGACCTGGTAGCTACAGTCTTTCATTGAAAAGAAGTGGGAGATGGCTTCTGTGAGAGGAGGGCGGGGAAAAGCAATCTAACTCAGTTCAATCACAGAAATCCACTATTTCTAAGTAATCAGCACTCTTGGTGAAGGTCTCCTCAGAAAGGAGAAGGAAGCAGTTGTGGGTGAGTTTCTTTGTTCCTCCATCTCAAAAACTAGCATCACAGGGCCAATGTGTGGGTGTGACACGACTGGCAAGGCTGGGCCAACGAGATGGACCGGACACAGAAGCTCAGTGTCTTCTCTGCTCACCTGCCTATTTCCAGAGAGGGCATATTTTAGGCTCCATTTTTCTACTTGAGATAGATACTTCAGGTGAACATCAACAAAGACATACATGCCCATGACTCCATCTTTTTTAATTGTATCAGTGGACTGGATTCATGATTAACTTTATAAAATCCTTCATAAAAGGATTTCTATGAACATTTCATCCCCCAGTATTCTGTGTGGGTCACTTTCATCACCAGAATCGGACACAGGAGACTGAGAGGCCTCTCGCTGGAGCATTGAAGTTACCTAAAACATAGGCTCTGAACTTGCCGGACAATTTTCTCAGGGTCATCAGTTTTTCAAGCCCCTGCTCCAGGACTTTTGAGCCAGCAGGCTCCCTGCAGATGTAGCCCCAGCATGGCACCAACAGCAGGCTGTATTTTCAGACAAACTCTCCTCAACAAGTGTGGACCTTGTGCATACAGAAGGCACACCTGCCCTGTGGGGAAGGCTAAGGAGATAGAATGCGAGGGACATATCGAAAAGTACCTCCAATTCCCATATACAAGCACTGGCAGTGGCATATTTTTTTCCTATCACAGTACTTTCTTATCATAACATCTATGGATTTTTAAAACAAAATGACATCAATCATATGTTCTCTCAGAACAATGCAGTTTATCTATATTTGTAGAAAATATCATAACAGCTTGTTTTTAACTTATTAATGTCTACTGACATTCAAAGAAATCTGTCTATGAAAATCAAACATTTATTATTTGGGATTGCTTTTATGCTTAGAAAAATGCTTCTGGAACTCAGAGATCAGATTGATATTCATATAATTCATCTTCAGTAAAAAGAAAACCTATATTCTTTTTCTTAGGAATATGAAAGCAATGCGTATTCACTGAGGAAAATTTAGAAAATTCAGAAATGTGTGAAACCATGCACATACCACACACACACATGTGCCACAAATACATGCACATGCACACCACACACACACACACACAGACCAACACTTATGCCCTACTGAGCAGTTTCATATGCAGTACTGATTTATGTGCCAGGAGTTTTTTGTCCATGTATGAATCATTCCTGTAAGCACTAATTGTTGCCTAATATTCGTTTGTGCTGTGGAAGTACAATAGCTGATTTACTAAATCCTCTATTACTAGGCATTCTGGCTATTTCTAGTTTTTAATTATTTATATGAATGCTGTAATGAATATCCTCTGTACATAAATTTAGTGCTTATCTGATTATTCTTGAGGGTGAATCTGTAAAAGTAAAATTTCCAGGGCTGGGGATTTAGCTCAGCGATTTCGGCCCGGATTTGATCCCCAGTAACCCCATACAACAATGCTGGGTGTGATGACTCACACCCACCAGCAATCAGTACTACATACCATAATGTGGGAAGTGGTGGCTCACGCCTGTAATCTCAGCACTCAAGAGGCAGAGGCAGGAGGATTTCTGTGAGTTCAAGGCTGAGCTCAGGGCCAGCCTAAACCATAAAGCGAGACCCTGTCTCAAAAATAAAAAGTAGAATTTCCAGCCAAAGTTCATGAATATTTTTGAAGCCTCTCACACACATGGATAAGAACCCACCAGACACCTATTGCCTGCAACCACCCTCTGAGACCTATGAGATACTATCCCTCAGTGTCTGTGCCCCTTGGCCAAAACCACATTATAAGCCTTCTCAAAATACATGCCAGGAGCTTGTCCAAGAACAGCACACATGCACTTGCTTCCCCTGTGTGGGAAAGGCCCAGCTTCTTTCCCTGCCTGCTGGCACCCATGCTCCTTCTGTGTGATGCCCGCTCAGCCCATGACAGTGATGAGACACATGAAGAATATGGAAAGAAAGAGGCATCATTAATTTCTGGTCCAAGGTTAAACAAATTTAAGTAAGTATATTTTAAAGAAGGAGCAATTCTGGGATTTTCTATTAGAATATTTTTAAATGACCTTATTTTATTGGTACTAGAACTTAAGTGGGGGTGGGGTGGAACTTGCCGTGAACTTGGTGTATGAAAGTTTGTTTCTAGTTTCCCACAAAAAGTAGTCTTCATAAATACTTGTAGACATTCACAGGGCCTACAATTTAGATCCTCCACAGGAAAAAATTAATTTTCCCATGACCTGTTACCACACCTTGAGATAGGAAGAAGGCATGGATCCTGCATACAGTGTTCTGGCCAGAAAACGAGAAGCCTTCAAACATGAAAAGGCAATGCTGGGCAGCACCAAGTGACTGCTCAGAAGGGCTCAGCTTGGCTGTAGCCACCTTCGCACTCAACAGAGGAACTGCCTTCCTAGCTCAGGCTGAACTCAAGGCTCTTGTCTTTCCAACTATGGCAACTGGAGTGACAAGTGCAGACTGCTTCCTATTGGCGTGGGTGCACCATGGCGCCACAGCAGGCTGTCCACATGCTCCAAGTGGGAGAAGTGTCACTGAGAACACTCCAGGGTGGCATCAAAGGAAGATGTCTTCCAAAGGTCTAAATACAACTAAATTTTGTGATCATTGCATTTTTGCTTGTGTCTACTGCCAATGCATTTAAAAGAATAATTCACCCATGCTATAAAACTGATTTTTAAATTGATTAATATATGTACTTAACATATTGACTCCACATAAAACATGGCAGTGAGTCTGCTAGTACAAAAGCCTTGTCATGTTTCACTACTTGACTGTCCTCGGTTCACTCTAAAGATAACATAAGCACTGCTCACTTGTGGCCATTTGCTCCTGCTGGCCTTGGATCTGGCATGTGGTAATCCTGCCCTACAGGGCTCTGAAATCTGTTGGTTTCTAACTTCTAGATGTGATGTGATGACTGGAGAAGCTGCACACAGAATGTCCACCTGCGTCTTCTGCTTTTAGAGGATCCTTGGCCCTCAGTCAGCTCCTCGGGGCCTTACCTCACCAAGGGATGCCCCCTCTGCCCACTCAGGAATGCTTGCTGTCCCCACTGCAGACATCCAGAAGCTATGGCACCCACCCTTTGGCAACTTTAGCCACACCACCTCCCCCTGGGCACTACTAGCCTGTTGCAGGGCAAGGACTGGGAACAATGAAGATGATTCAGAAGCCCAGCTCCTAACCTCTGGCTCCTCTGTTGCATGGGCAACACACGATGAGACACCAGTCCCCCTTTTGGAAGCCAGCTCCAGATTCTGCTTTGCCCCTGACTCTACTTATCTTTGTACTGGCATTACATGTCTTAATTTCCTTAGTTTTCTAAAATGTTTTTGACATCAGATGGGATTTGCAGCCTTGCACTGCTGTGCTTTTCCAACATTTGCTGGCTACTCTTATACAGCTGATTTCTTTATGATATTCAGGAGCCATTAATCAATTTCATTAAAATGCCTTGCAACAACACACTGATTTAAGGGGAAAAAAAAGTATAAAAAAGCACTGGCTCCTGACAGCTCTTCCCTCTATATAATCAATGAGAACCCTGGTAAAATTTGTCGTGATTAACTTAAGAACTCTGAATTAAAGGGATGCAATAACAACCTAAAGGTCACTTATTTAAAAAAAAAAAAAAAAAGACGATCTTGGTAAGAACAGTGAGCTTGTGGCATTTTAACTTACCCCAGTGCCATCCCCTTCCCCAGCTCCACCAAGAGCTCAGCAGTCAGGAGCCAGCAGCAGCAGCAGGCAAGAGCAGGGGTGTCTTCCACAGTACCAGCACCTGTATTTAGAGAAGAGAAGGATCTTGATTGAATAAGCACAGTTTCACCTAAAAAACTAAAGAGATGAGAGAAAACTAAGCTCAAAGGAAACACAACAGATACACTAGTAAAAATAAAAGAGAATAGAAATACAGGACCAGTTCATTTCTTGCAAAGATCAACCATGCAAAACCCTTCCTCAGACTGACAAAGAAAAAAGAAACTCAAGCTACTAAAATCAAGGATAAAAGCAAGGATGTTATTACCAAACTTACAAAAACAAGGACTATAAGGAAACACTGGGGACAATTTTTTATCAACGGATAAAACTAAATGACATGAGAAAACCCCTACAAACAGGCACAACTATAGAAAGTGAATCAAGGAAAAATAGAAAATTGATTGTACCTAAAATAAAAACATAGATTGACTTATAAATCAAGAAATTTTCCATATGAAAAAGTTCAGAACCAGATGGTTTCCCTGGGGAATTCTGCCAGATATTTAAAAAACTAACAGCAACCCTTCACTACCTCTTCCAAAAAGCAGATGGGAAAAGATGGTGCCATTTCATCCCATGAAGCCAGCAGTGCCCAGATACAAAAGCAGATGAAACACTCACAGGAAACCACAGACCAGCACCTCTTATGAGCACAGATGAAAAACACCACAGCAAAATGCTCACAAATAAAATTTTAAAAGCATAAAATAGGATGCACACCATGACCACGTGGAATTTATCCAAAAATGCAAGGCTGGTTCAACAAAAATCAATTCAGTGCAAAAGTCAATCGATATAATATTATATTAGTGCAAAAAGGATAAAAATGTTTATTATTGTTTTTCTACTTTACAAATTCCTATTCTTCTGCTTCCTGCTAACCCCTCAGTTTAGACACATATATGATCAATTTTCAGTCTTTATTCTTTCAAATAGCTAAAAAATAGCTATAAAAATATAAAAATAGTTACAATTTTTTTGCCAAGATCCAGGCATGGTGGCTCATACCTATAATCTGAGCTACTTAAGAGGCTAAGGTAGAAGGACAGAAATTTCAAGGACAGCCTGGGAAAACTAGCAAGACCTGTATCAAAATAAAAAATTTAAAAGAGCTAAGGCTGTAACTTTGTCAGCCATACCTGAATTCAATCCTCAGTATTTTAAAGAAAGGGGAGGGGCCGGGGATTTAGCTCAGTGGTTCCAGCGCCTGTCTTGCAAGCGCAAGGACCTGGGTTCATCCCCAGTAACCACATACAATACTGGGTATGGAGACTCATGCCCAGCAGCAACCAGTACCACATACCACAGTGCTGGGCGTGGTGGCTCACGTCTGTAATGCCAGCACTTGGGAGGCAGAGGCAGGAGGATTGCTGTGATGAGTTCGAGGCTGAGCTCAGAGCCAGCCTGAACTACAAAGTGAGACCCTGTCTCAAAAAATCTAAACAAAAAAAAATTTTTTAAAAAAGAAAGGGGAAAAAATTTCTCTAAGTATTGCACATTTTACAGTTTTTTATTTACATAATTAGTCACTCAACTGAATTTCCAATGCAATTTCCTCTTTAATTGGAATAATTTTTAGATGTTTTTAAATGGCAGGTAGATAAACTTGCTTTCTCTGTGCTTTATTGTTGATTTCTGAGTTTGGTACTTAAGTCAGAGAAAATAATCTGAAAGAACTTGAGATTTATTTTGTCACCAAACACAAACACAGATCTGAGGAATTTTTTAGATGTTTTAGAAGAGTATATTTTTTCTAATTGGCTGATATTCTTTTATGTGACCAAGAAATAGAGCTTGAAGTATCACTAAAATCTTGAGTACCTGTGTATGTGTGAATTTGATCAATTTCTGGAAAAAGAATATTAAAATAGTCCATGTGATTGCAATTTTCAATTTCCCTTGTGATCTGATTTTTCCTTAGCATTCTTCAATATTATACATATGCATGTATATATTTTTTCTATGTATTTCAACATTTATTTATTACATATAGTTATGTATTGCTACACCCAGTGGTTGGTTGTCCCTTGAGATTATAACGGAGCTGGCTAAGGCAGCAGGGTCCCTTGGGCCCAGGAGTTGGAGGCCAGTATGGTCAATATGGCAAAACCCTCTCTAAATAAATAAATAAATAAATAATAAATAAATAAATAAATAATCAGATTAAATTGGGGCTGAAAGTTCCCAGTGCCTAGTAGTGTAGCAACCATCCTAACATATAGCACAATGCCTTATTCATGTGTTTTTGGTGACACTGGTATTCACACACTCACTGCTGCCACTCATGGAAAAAAAAGTACAGAATGGACAGTTACACATAGTACACATCTTGTGACAATAAAGGACTATGTTGTGAGTTCACGTATTTACCATCCCATCATCACTTTAGAGTGTGTTCTGCCTACTTAGCATCATAAAGTTAACTGTAAAGCAGCCTCCAGTAGGGCTTCAGGAAGACTCCAGTACACAACATTGTCCTCATGAGAGGTGACGTCCCTGTGTGAGGATCTCCAGGGGGACAGAGCTGGACATGGAGGGCAGTGGTGCTAGTGATCCTGATCCTGGGCAGGCCCAGGCTAATAGGTTTGTGTTTTTAATAAAGGTTTCAAATTTGTTTTAAATTAAATTTACAAATATTAAAAGTTTACAGAGTAGGAATACAAAGAAAACATCTTGTTAAACTGTATGCTTGTGTTTAAAGTTGTTGTTACAAAAGTTTTTAAAAACTGAAAAGTTTATAAAGTAAAAAAGTTATTAGCCAGGTATGCAGTGCATGTCTACAATCCCAGCACTTGGGAGGCTGAGGCAAAAGGATTACTGGACCACAACTGTCAGGTCTTCCTTAGAGACATGTTTCAAGGATCTTCTGAAGTAGTCAGGACGAAGATCTCAGGATAGGAATATCCCTGGACAAAAGACAGCTCGAGCCTGTGCACATGAGTGGACCAGCCTTTATTTGCTGCCACTCTCTCTGGGGTCCTGTTGGGAGGGCAGGAAAGCATCATGCTCAGAAAAGTCCTGCCTTCTGAGGTACGCAGGTTGGGTCCTCCCAGACAGCAGAGAAGGCATCAGAGATATAGCACACATTCAGAGTCCCCACACAGTATGAAGACAGAGAGGCCCAGTGCAAACAGTCTTTGTACTAAGTGAAGATGTAGGCCACCCTTTGCCTTGTACATGAATTGTTAGTGCAAAAGCAGGCACTGCCTCCTCCTGTTGAGAGCAGGAAAACGAAAGGGAGAGCCAAGCACTATTGCACTAGCCACATGGGCACCACTGGGTATAAAGTTTGCAAAAGGGCAGGCCTGGCAGATGGAAAGCAACAGCAAGATTATAGGCTCAGCCCCAGGTCACTGGAATTTCAACCAAACAAAAGAGATATGGTCTGCAAGCCAGAGAGAAAGCATGCCATCCACTGCCATAGACTTGACAGCAGGGTGAGGGACTGGCTGGATAACTGGCTGGAGTTTCATGGAAGATCAAAGGAGGCCACAAGCAACTTCACAGCAGGGTTGACATGCTGAAACCTGGAACTGTACTACTACTGGAAGGAGTTTCCTAACATCTAGATAATATATTTACTCCCAAATTCCCATATGGTCCTAGGAAATTATGGCCTATGTGATTCAGTGTAAAGGCAGCAATAGCTCTCTGTAAATTACATACATGAAGTGACCTCACTAGAAATGTGTAACCATAATTAGAGTAAGAATTCAGACCTCAAAAATAGCCCAAGATGACCACGAACCAACACTCACATTGTCAGTGGGAGACTCAGAGACAAGCCATCTGGGAAAGAAAAGGGCAGAAGAGTCAGTTTGCAAAAGTAGCTTACCAAATAAAAACCCAGCAAAGTCAGGAAACTACACATTAACAAAATTAGAGAACACCAACATGCTGGTAGGATGTAAGAACTGCCCATTACTGGTAGGTACAGAATGGTACAGCCGCTATGGAAGAGAGCTGGAAGAGCTCCCTGTCAATTAGGCATTTTCTCACCAAAGAACTAACAAGGCTGCTTCTACACATCTGTCCAGGTGAGCTGAAAACCTGCTTTCATATTAAGACCTGGATGTGAATGTTTGCAGTAGCTTTATTCAGATTGCCAAAAACTGGAAACAACTAAAACATCTTCCAAAAAAACAAGCTGATGCATTAGTAAGACTGAATATTATTTAGCAATGAAAAGAAAGGTGCTCTCAAATTACAGAGAAGTCCTAAATGAAATAAGTGAAAGAAGTCAGTCAGGAAAAGCTACGTTCTATGTGATTCTAGTTACAGGACATTCTGGAAAAGGCAGAACAACAGAGATGATAAACAGAACAGTCATCATCAGGGGTCAGGCAAGATGTGGACACACAGAGCACAGGGATTTCTAGGGTAGTGAAACTAATCTGTACAGCAGTATAACGGTAACTGAAAGAGATGAAGCAGTTGTCAAACACGACAGAAATTTAGAGCATAAAATGTAAAGTTTAATGTATGTAATTTTATTATTTTTAAACATTTAGAAGTTTGGGAGAATCCCAGGAGAAGAGGTAGAGTATGTTAATATAATCTACTCTGAAAATGTATAAAGCACCTCACAAGAGGGGTGAGGAATGAGGTGCTGCCCTAGGTGGTTTAGAGATGAGCAGAGTCTATAAGATTCAAGGCTAAAGAAACCCCATGTAAGCTCTGTGCTCATGCTGGCGAGGTTGTGTCCTCGGATTAACAATTCTGACGCTTTCACACACATATACAGAAACTGAGCTATCGAGGAACGAATTAAGTAGACAGTGAATGGGCAGAACCATGTATCTGTTGGGAGTGGGAGGTGACTCATAGGCAGGGGAAGAGGCCAAAGTGACCCATGTGGGAAAGGATTAGTGAGAGATGTTCAGATGAGCTGACATTTAGTTTCATACTGACATAGATGATTACATATAAAAGTACAAGTATGTGTCCACACACAGGTTGAGATATATCTATATCTATATCTATATCTATATATCTATATATATCTATTATATATATATATATATATATGTCCTTTGTTCTGTCTGCAAAGAGAATCTAAAAGCAATAAAATCCCAACAAGTAGATCCAGCACTCAGATATTGTTTTTTTCTATTCTCTGCTGATAAAGGGTACCAGGACCCCTTGGAGAAATGGTTGTCTTAGGACAAGAGCAGGAAACAGGCAACATGTAGTATCAAGAAACAAAAGAAGGGCCGGGGATTTAGCTCAGTGATTCCAGTGCCTGCCTTGCAAGCACAAGGTCCCTGGTTCAATCTCTGGTAACCACATACAATAATGTCGGGCATGATGGCTCATGCCCACCAGCAAGCAGTACCAAATACCACAGTGCTGGGTGTGGTGACTCACAGAGTGAGACTCTATCT
The DNA here is from genome assembly GCA_004026965.1 of Petromus typicus. Taxonomy (NCBI): domain Eukaryota; kingdom Metazoa; phylum Chordata; class Mammalia; order Rodentia; family Petromuridae; genus Petromus; species Petromus typicus. Next base: position 30,045 of record PVIR01008196.1, read on the forward strand.
CAAAAAAAAAAAAAAAAAAAAAGAAAGAAAAGAAATGCTTCACACACACACAATGGTGAAAGTGTATCAAAGTGACACAGAAGCTGACTAAAAGAGTTCCCAAAGGCCAAAGCTGGAATAATGTGAGTAAAACACTAAACTAGCTTATAACTATAACATAAAATATAAAACACGTATTTATGAGTTCATATACTTGTACTTATCAATATACTTATACTTATTATATACATATACTCATCAATGAGAGAAGAGACAAATCTCCGAAGGTAATTCTGAGACACACTGTTCTCAAGGGTGAAACCCAACCCTTCCCCTCTTGCTCAGATGTATACTGCACAATGGCTTCTCTGAATAGTGTGGCACGGAAAGAAGCAGTCGCAGTGCCATGGGAAGCCTGACATGCACTTCTGCCAAGTGTACAGATCAACACTGCAGAGTGAGCCAGGCTGACCAAGCCTCCTTGGCACACAATGGAATGCCGGACCACCTCTGCGGGCTTCTCCAAACTCTCAGAACCCGTCCAAAGAAAGCATTGGGTACCAGCAGATCCCAGGGAAGAGGCCATCTACAAAATACCCCAGCCCTCCGAATGCTCAAGATCAGCAGAGCCAAAGAAGTGTGGGGAGCTGCCACAGCTAAAAGGAGCCTACGAAGACAGGGCGACTCCCTGTGATGCCATCTCCTGGGTGAGGGCTTGGAATAAAAAGGAGCGCTAAGGGAAATGGAGGAAATCTAAATATAGACTTTAGTTAATAATGGCATCTCCATAGCTGGGTGTGGTGGCACAAGCCTGCAATCTTAATACTTGGAGGCTGAAGCCGGAGGGTCATTGCAATCTCAAAGCCATCCTGGCTTACAGAGTGTACTCAAGGCCAGCCTGAACTACATAGTGAGACCCTGTCTCAAAACAAAACAAAACAAAACAAAACAAAACGTATTTCCTTTGGCCAATTAATTGTAACAGTGAACTTCCCTAACGTAAGATGTTTAACTGAGTGTAGGTATTCCCTGTTGCTCATACTACCTTCATAATAATTCTATAAGTCTAAAGGTGTTCTGAAATAAAGCACTTATTTTTTTAAAAAGCAGCATCAAAGAATAAAGGAAAAAAGTGCTGGGGATTTAGTTCAGTGCTTCCCACACCTGCCTTCCAAATGCGAGGGCCTAGGTTCAATCCCTGGTAACCACATACAACACCAGGTGTGGAGACTCATGCCTATCAGCAATCAGCCACATACCACAGTGCTGGGCGTGGTGGCTCATGCCTATAATCCCTGCCCGTGGGAGGCAGAGGCAGGAGAATTGCTGTGAGTTCAAAGCTGAGCTCAGGGCCAGCCGAAACTACAAAAGGGAGACCCTGTCTTGAAAAAAAGAATAAAGACTCAAGGGACCAGTATTCTGTTCCTGATAGGAAAACAGATACTTTCCCACAGAAGTGTCAAATTCTCAAGAAATGTCTCTCCCTTCTGATACTCATAGTGCAGGTGTGGGTGAAGGGGTATTAAGAACTTGGAAGTCTGTGGTGGCAGGAAACTCGTATGGCACACCTGTCCCTCGCAATATTGCTAAGATGTAGTGTTTCCTTCTGACATAGCTACAAGATGTGTTTGATTTAGGTGCCAGCTTTGTTAAAATTATGACATTGACTCTTCCGCTTCGACTACAGAGTGCTCTAGAAGGCAGGCTATCAGTTGGGCATAAGAAAATTCTTTTTGCACTTGCAGTCACTGTCTACTGGCCGCTGCCCACGGCTACTACTGCTCCCTCTCACCAACTTGAAACGACAGGGATGCCTGCTTCCTTTTTAAAGGTTTGGAAACTGAGGCTCAGAAAAGTTAAATGGTTTATTCAAGTCTCAGCCAGTGAGCAAGGCAGCAAGTCGGCAGAATCTGGCCTTCCAGGCTGAGTCCACTAGTGGTATCTCCTTGGAAAGCTTTGCCTCACTACTTGCCGCTGGGGATGTACCCACAGGGTACAAGGCCTGCACAAAGGGCCCCACCCAGCCATGCTCAGAGCTGCTGGACAACAAAAGGCTCCATCGGGAACAAAGGATTCTTCCTGCACAGGAAAGATCAGGAGCATCTCAAGTCTGCCTTGAAACAGAGCCAAGGCCTAAAAGCTTCTCGGAGCCACATGAGTCACACCCATCAATACACATTAGCTCCTGGACCTCTTCCCTGAAGTGCTTCTGGACCTCGGAGGATTAACCCTCTGTGTCTCAAACACCGCCGCCCCCCCCCACACACACACCCTTTACAGTGGCTGGCTTTTGCTGCTCTATTTAATAAGACATTGACTTTTATTTTCTACCTTCATTAAGTTTATTTATAGAGAGCTGTTGTTAGGAGAGAGGCCTTCACTTTATTTCCTGAACACTGGAAAGATCCAAGACAGGCAGCCAAACCTCAGGCAGCAAAAACAGTGTCTTTTTGACTTACAGACCTTCACATGTGTCCCAGAAACAACTGGATATTAACTGGATGGGGACTTTAGAAGTTACCCGCTCCTTCTCAGGCTGCCGAGCCTCCTCCATAGGAAGACAGACCACAATGATCCTCCTAGGATTCTGTCTCCCTCCCCCAGCACCCACCCCCCAAGCAAAGTGCATGTGCAGCCAAAGCAGGGAGCAGAAGGTGAGCAAAGCTGGCCTCAACTCCCTCAGTCCAGCTACTTCATTCACTGCTGATACAGGACACAGGTACTGTCCTCAGAAAAGCTGGGGGTACACCGTAGGACAGCCCGCAAGAGTCCTACCTCCTCAACCCCAGGTCTTTCTCCTCTGTGAGTGGCCCAGGGTTCTGGACAGTCTCAGGAGGACACAGCACTGCTCAGCTCTGGGCCCAACAAGTTGTCCAGCCTTGGCTCCTGACACTCTGTCTGTATACTACAGTGTCTGCCCCATTCCCTTACGCTCAGAAGCCTGAAAACAGGCAGGCACCATTCAGGGAGAAAAGACTATTGCCTCCACCATCTGGATGCCAAGGCTCCTAATGACACAACCTGTACCACAGGTTGTACAACCTGCAGCCACCATCTGGAGTCAATCTGAATACACCTCAGCGGAGGACCACTGTCATCCTAGAGCTTTGCTGAGTATGGACAAAGGGGCTCACTGGAAATGCAGAATACAGACTTCCACCCCTTATACCTATTGGACTGGAATCTGGCAATTCGTGTAGACACTACAGTTGGAGAAACTGTAGCCTATGTGTCTGATGGCAGAAAAGCATTGAATTCCAAGCTTCTTCCAAGGAAAGTGTGCCTTTTCTCCTTCATTAGCAACCTGTGCACTTCTCCCAGTATGGAGAATAAAGAGAGGCCACCTCAGGGCCCAGGACAAAGGCTGCAGAGGACAAACACACATGCCCTGGGCTGAAGGACCTGAAATCCCTGTCCTCTACCGGTTTCCCTCCAGGAATCATCTTGAAGTGTTTGGTCAAGGTTGCAGAGATAAATGATGGCTTGTTTTCAATAAACGGACACCAATCCCTGGCTGTGCATCCCCTGGCCCTCGAAGACTTCACTCTGTGGAGAGAACAGGGATGCACTATGGCCCACTGAGAAGCACAGGACATTATGTATCTGCAAGGTCCCAGCTGGCTACAGCCTAACCTGAACTGTTGAGGGCTCTTCAGGCCATTCAGGACTCCCAGGAACTGGACCAGCACTTGCTAATTAAGTGGAAAGTTTCGTAAGCTTCAGCAGTTTCTGGAGATGGGAAAAAAGTAATAGAGGGAAAGGGGGGAACCTGAGGAATGCAGAAAGGTGAGAGAAGCAGGGGAAGATAGAGAGGAGCAAGGAGAAGATAGCCTGCACCAGGGCAAAGCAAGCATGTGGGAAATGCCAGCAACTGCAGCGCTCAGGCAGGCAGGCAATCACCATCTGCTTCCTGAGGATTCCAGGTTAACCAGAAAGGGGTCTCCACAGGCCGTACTGGAACTACTTGATAATGTGCCTGGTTTGGGGCCTGGCCACCACTGTTTTGCAGAAACCATCAGGTTACTCCAATATGCAGTCAGTGGAGAGAAGCACTGCTCCAGGAGGGAAAGGACTTCTCTAAATACATTACATGATGCCAGCACAATGTGATGCTGTGACCTCGGCAACTAGGTGCTTGGATGGTGGGAGTTTACAAAACAGGTAGAGGGGCCTCTCCAAAACAAAGTCTCACAGTGAGGACAATGCATGCACACTGCAGAACTCCCCCTCACTAAGCATCCTCAGTGTTCTCTCACCCCACATGGCTTGGGCTAGTGAATACCACGTCCATGTCAACACTGTACTTCTGCTCCAGGTTTCCAGCAAGAATCAGTAAGTATGGCTCACCAGATATTCATGCATTAAGGATAGTTTTTACAATCACAAAACGTTAAGGAGAAAGGAATATAAGGGACTATATCTGACCCACATGAAAACATCAGCAGATCCTTGGCTCCTGGAAGCCACAGAGGTCCCCTAGAAAAGGTTCTCAGTCACCTCAAGGAAAAACATAGCCATTAACCACTGAGTCTTTAAGAAGTAGTAGAGATCCTTCTGTCTCCACCTGCACAAGGGACAGTCCAACAGAGTGGAGGGCCCAAGCTAGGCCTTGCCCTGGTGGTCAGCTACTCATTGTACCAAATATCAAGTCTGGTTCCTGTTACCATCCCTGCAGAGGCATCTACCCACCAGGGAGGAGTCCTGTGCTGAAAGCACCCCAAAGAGGGGTATGAATGGCAGCTCCCCTTGCATGGCCCAAGCAGCTATCTCCATGATATAGCATACCACAAAAGGGAGGGAGGGAGAGGAGTCACATTCTAAGGAGCCAGCCTAAGACACACCACCAAACCACATGCCAGTGTGGCACCCAGAAAGACACCAATTTCAGAAGAGGACAAGTATGGGCCTTGCTGGAGCCCAGAAAGACAGCTCTTCACCCAGCAAAGGGCCCTTGTGACAGACACAACCAATTCTGGCAGGCTAGAAAGGAAAGCATGTATTCCCAGGATGGCTTGGGGAGCAGGCACTGAAATGGACTCCAGAAACCCAAGGAAAGACAGCATGTGAGTATCTTTAAAAATCAATTGCCATAATGCATTCAGCAGACAGTAGGGCTGGGCTGTATGCCTGCACTACATCACATAGCTCGGTAGGTCACTGGCTCACAAAATTGATTTAAGAGAGATTATTCAATCCCTTTTACATGGAATTCTGCCAGCAGCAGCTGCTGCTCCTTAGAGGTCGAGAAGCAATAGGCAAGGCAGTCTCTTTCACTGTAAATGGAACTCCATATTCCATTTATGAATTTCCTGTCAATCTTCAAATTACTTCAAATACAATTGCCCTTCACTTAGACAGTGTTTTATGTCTCTATGTCTGCCTGTTCCCATATCCCATTACCTTGGCAGAGGCACACAGCTCTCCCTGAGAGCCCTTCAGGCACCTGTGTCACACGGAGCACAACAGTGGGGCCCACAGGGTCCTAGCAGCCTCTTTCCTTGGCTGCAGCCGGCTCACTGACCACACCAAACATAAACTAATGCATCTATCACTTCAGAAGTTCCTATTTGGTCCTACTTCCACCAACCACTACCATCTTTCCTTATTCTTCTGCAGGAGAATCATGAATTAGTCAGTTAACACTCCAGCTCGCACCAAACCTGTGATTCTGCTGGTCTTTGGCGATTCCACTCTGCCTGAGCCACCGCCAGTGCCTATGGGAGGTGCCATTAGCATCTGACACCACCCTCCCTACCCATTCAGTTTTCCTCTGGGAGGCAGCAGCTTTTCTCTCATTCTTCCTCATCGAAGCTTGTTTCCCACTTTGACCTCTGGATATGGGGTTCAGCCTCAGCCCTGGTCCCCAGCTCTCTCTGTACTCCCCATCCATGCATCTAAATGCAAACTAGTCCCAAGTCTCCTTCGCACATCCTAATTCTTTCTTCCAGATCCCAACTTGCATGCAACAGTCATTTCCAGTGTGATACCAAACCCGAACTTTAGGTCTCCCTCCACTTCCAGTCTGAGCCCCTGAGGGACTCCTCATTTCAGAACTGGGAGGTCAAAAGTCTTTCTTGAAAGCTCTCCCTTTTATACCACACTTTTGAGTTTGTGACCAAACTCTGCTTCAAACCACACCTAGAGCCCCTCCCTCTCCCACTCCAGTGGAGAGACCCCAGAGAAAATCACCATCACACCCACCCCAAGATGGCATCTCTATGGCTCATTCTCCTGCCAATCTCCTAGGCAGACTACAGCCAGTGAACTGGGATTACTTAAGGGCCATACAGATTGAAGAAGGACAACCCAGGAGTTAGTCATCTCTTAAGGGTTCCAAACACTAGGAAGAAAGAAACTTGCAACAAATATTGTCTGGAGAGCAGGCAAGAAATTTAACAAAAATAAGCAATGACAAAGGAATAGAAATGAGAAAAACTTTAGATTCCCAGATACAAAGATCACCACCACAGGGAAATTCATGAAAAAGAGAAATGCAGCAAATTGAATCTCAACCACCAGGATTTTTTGAGATAGTAACAAAAGCAGATCTAGTAAAATGGAAATCAGAACTGATCTCTGAGGTAAAAACAGATACTGTCCAAAGTGAAGGATATGATTAATAATATTAAAGAAGAGATAAGGGACATGATAGAATGTGAGATAACAAAACCTTGGAACCTTTTAAATAGATAGCTTCAAGCAGAGTTCCAGGAGATCAAAAACAAGAACAAGAGTTTTCACAGGAGGCTGAATAAAGTGAGAACTGAAGTTTAGACCTACAGGAAAGGATCGCAGCCAATGAAGAGAAAGGAATAATATATGGAAAGTGGCAAGGAACTATGAAAATTCAACCCAACAGCTCCTAGAGGACTCAAAGAAGAATAACATCAGACTGACTGGAGTCATTGAAAAGCAAGAGACAGTGCAAAACACATTTTTGAAAAACCTGTTCACAGATATAATGGCAGAAAATTTCACAGGAAAAATAAAAGAATTGGTCATACAGAAAAGTGAGGCATACAAGCCTCATAATGGCCATGGTATTAAAAAAAAAAAACCTATACCTAGGTACATAATTATCAAGGTTCCAGGTATTCTACAAAAAAGCCATAATACTGAAGAGTTTAGACAAAAGAAAACAATGACTTACAATGGGAAGCCCATCAGGATCACAGCAGACTATTCAACACAAACAATCAATCAACACAAGGAAAGCCTGAATTTAAGTGTTTCAAGCCTTGCAAGGAAAAAACAAAACAAAACCAAAAAACCCTCCAACCTAGATTGATGTATCCTGCAAAACTATCTTTCAAAACTGATGGGGAAATAACAAACTTCCACAACAAAGAACACCTGAAAAACTTCATAAATACAAAGCTTGCACTCCAAAAAATTCTAAAGGATATCTTGGAAAAAATAAATGAAAGTCACCAACCAATGAGACCCAGCAGAGTGAATCAATTGGGCAAGACAAGAAACTGAATGGAAAAGGGTAAAAGCAAAAAATAAAAGAGCCAAACAGAAAGAAAACAACATGACAGGTCGTAATCAGTACATATTAGTCATAACCATTAATGTCAATGGCCTCAATGCTCCAATTAAAAGACACAGACTGGCAGAAAGAATTGAGAAGCAAGATCCTACAATTTGCTGCATAGAAGAAATACACCTAATTCAGAAAGAAAGCTGGAGGCTGAAGGTAAAAAGATGAAAAACAATTCTCCATATGACAAGAAACTATTAAAAAAAAAAAACAGGAATGACTATCCTATTCATAGACAAAATAGACTTCAAACCCAAACTGATTAAAAGAGACAAAGAAGGACACTACATCCTCAAACAGGGGACAAAAGAACAGAAAGAAATGGCATTTATAAATATTTATGCACCAAATTCTAATACAACCTAATCCAACTATATAAAAAACTATTAATGGATGTGAAAAAAACAGATAAATACTATTACAGTAGTAGTAGGGGACTTCAATACCCCATTGTCATAAATAGATCAACTGGACCAAAAAAAAAAATCAATAAAGAAATACTTGAGCTAAACCAAACTTTTGAACAAATGGAATTAATAGATGTCTTCTGAATATTTTGGCCCAAAAAGTTAGAATACACATTCTTCTCAGCTGCTCATCAGTCGCTCTCCAAAACAGACCACACGCTACTTCAAGAGCACGTTTAAGCGAATGTAAAAGAACTGAAGTTATACCCTATGTACTGTCAGACCATAATGCCTTGAAATTAGAGCTCAATAGCAAAAAAAAAAAAAAAAAAAAATTCCAAGATCCTCACAAACACATGGAAATTGAATAATACTCTGCTGAAAAAGCTAATAGGTCACAGAATAAATTAAATAGTTTCTTCAATTAAATGATAACCCTAGTACAACATACAGGAATTTATGGGACACATTGAAAGTAGTTCTACCTGGGAAATTCATAGTAGTGAATGCCTACACAAGGAAAATAGAGCAAACTTACACAATCTAATACTGAACCTCAAACTACTAGAAAAAGAGGAGAAAGACAAACCCAAAGCTCTTCCTAGGGAGAAGTTTATAAGGATCAAAGCAGAAATCAATGCAATGGAGACTAAGAACAATACAAAACATCAACATTCCTGGAAACAACCACAACAGTGATCCAAAAGGAGAAAAAGACCCAACCAGAAAGAGAACTATAGACCAATTTCCCTTAATGAACATTGATGCAAAAATCCTCAATAAGATACAGGCAAAGAGAATACAGAGAATCATCTCAGGAAGATCATACAACCCGACCAAGTTGGATTCATCCCTGGGATGCAAGGATGGTTCAACATATATAAATCAAAAAACAGAGTACACTATATCAACAGACTCAGGAACAAAAACCGTATAGTAATCTCAATAGATGAAGAAAAAGCATTCAACAAAAACCAACACTCATTCATGATCACAACTCTACAGAAAATTGGAATAGATAGACTTGATCTCAACCTAATAAAAGTATCACAGTAAATGGTCAAAAACTGAATCTTTTCACACTTATCAGGAGCAAGACAAGGATGTCCACTATCACCACTCCTGTTCACTATAGTGCTGGAAGGATTAGCCACAACAATTAGACAAGAGAAAGAAATAAAGGAATAAAGACAGGAAAGGAAGAAGTTAAACTGTCATTACTTGCTGAAGACATGATATTCTATTTAGAAGATCCTAAAAACTAAACCAGAAGACTGCTAGACTTAATGAGCAAATTAAGTAACATAGCTAGATACAAGGTCAATGCTCAAAAGTCATAGCCTTTTTATACACAAATAACAGACTCATTGAGAAATGAGAATCAATTCCTTTCACAATAGCATTCAAAATAATGAAATACCTAGGAATCAATCTAACAAATGAGGTGAAAGACCTCTCCTCTGAAAACTATGACACTCTGAGGAAGGAGATTGAGAGGGATATCAGAAAATGGAAAGACATCCCTTTTTCCTGGATAGGAAGAACTAATATTATCTAAATGGCTATACTCCCACAACTATTGTATAGATTCAATGCAATACTGATTGAAATCCCAATAGTATATTTCACATATCTAAAGAAAACAATCGAAAAATTCATCTGGAACCACAAGAGACCTAGAATAGCAAAAACAATTGTAAGCAACAAGGACATGGCAGGGAGTGTCATGATCCTCAACTTGAAACTATATCACAAAGCCACTATGATTAAAAAACAAAAACAAAAAAAAGCATGGTACTGGCAAAGTAACTGACCCGGGGAATAGTGGTATAGATTAGAAGATCCAGAATCAACTGCAGACACACTATGCCACCTCATCTTTGACAAAGGAGCCAAATATCCTCAATGGAGGAAAGATAGCCTCTTTAATAAATGGTGCTGGAAAAACTGGGCTTTAACCTGCTAAAGACTAAAGCTAGAACTTTCACTGTGTCCTAAACTAAAATAAAAAAGAGATTAGAGACCTAAACACTAAAACTGCTGCCAAACAGTTTAGGTAGAACTCTTGGAGACATTGGGGAAAAACTTTATTAACAAAACTTCTATAGCATGACAACTAGCAGAAGGAAATGGGATCTCATTTTATTAAAGTTTCTGCACAGCAAGGGAAACCACTGGTAGAGCAAAAAGAGACACTAATTTGGGAAAAAAATTTTTATCAGGTGTTTCTCAGAAAAAGGGATACTATCTAGAATATACAAAGAGCTTTAAAAAAAATCATCCCCTCCAAATTTAAAGACCCAATTCAAAAATCAGTATCTGAAATGAACAAACACTTTTCACAAGAAGTAAAAGCAGCTAAGAAGCATATGAAGAAATGTTCAACATCACTAGTCATTCGAGGGATGCAGATGAAAATAACACTGATATTTCATCTCACTCCACAAAGAATGGCTGCTATCATGAAATCAACCAACAACAAATTCTGGCTAGGCTGTGGGAAGAAAAGAACTCTTCTGCACTGTTTGTGGGAAAGTAGACTGCTGTAACTACTGTGCAGATCAGTGTGGTGATTCCTGACAACTAGCATTAGCGCTCCCATTTGACTCTATTCCCCTGCTAAGAATATGCATGAAAGAATTAAACAATTCATATCACAGTGACATTTGCACACCAATGTTCACAGCAGATCAGTTTGTGATAGCTAAATCTTGGAAACAACCCAAATGTCCATTAACTGGAGACTAGATAAAGAAGATGTGGTTCTTTTATAATATAGAGTATTACTCTGCCATAAAGAATGATAAGTTTGACTCATTTATAATAAAATGGATGGACCTTCAGGACATACTCATAAATGAAATAAATAGGTCACACATGTGTAAATACCACATCTTTTCCTTGGTATGTGAAACTGAAGATATAAATGAGTTCTAGAGTGTATAATAGATACTGTCAAATAGAAAATATTCAAATGATAAAGCGGGGTAAGGGTTTATAACGTGGGTAAAAATATGAGATGGTAAAAAAAGAAAACAAAGCTTATGTATATATAGGTGGGGGTTGTAAGGTGGGCAAGGAAATGGGAAAAAATGAGAATTAAATCATGTCATATCCTGTACAAATTTTCAATGTCAATTGTGATCATGATGTATATATAAAATGTACCAATAAAGTCGATTAATAAAAAAATAATTGAGCTTCCTGAAAACCAAAGTAAAAAAGAAAGTGAAATAGGTTATGGCTGGGGCTGGGGATTAGTCTAAGAGGGTTAACAAAGTCAGCAAGCAAGCAGCAGTTTGTGAGACTCAGAAAGATTTTCGCTGACATTATGAGTGACAAGGAGAGCTCCAAAAAGAGGTACAGCATGGTATGACTTACTGCTTGTAACCAGAGTTCAGCTTCGGAGGTAATTTAGATTCGCATGCAGTTGTAGAAGTTGCACAGAGATGCTCCCTGCCCTTAACCAGATTTCCCCCAACAGGAACATCTTTCAAAGTTGTGCACTATCACAGCCAAAATATTAATACTGGCATAATCAAGATAAGATACATTTCCATCAAAAAGATCCTGTGCACTTTTCTTTTATGGCCAGAGCCATATCCATCCCACCCTATTCCTTAACTCCTACAACAATCTGTTGTCCACATCTGTAACTTCATTTCAACAGTGTTATGGAAATGGGATCACACAGTACATAACCTTCTAGGAATGGCTTTTTCCACTCTCTGGCGACTTGTCCAGGGTGTTCTGCAGTGAGCTTAGACCCTCATTGCTGAGTATGTTCCCTAGCAGGGTTGTGCTACACTCATCCACTAAAGAACATCTGGGCTCTTCCTCGGCTCTAGCTATTGCTAGGAAGCTGCTGTATCTATGAATAGGATCAGGATGAACACAGTTTTCACTCCTCTGGGATGAATTCCTAGTTTATATTGCTGGGTTGTGTGGTAGCTGCTAGTGAATTTCATGAGCATCTGCCAAACATTCTAGAGAGTGTGTCCCATTCACATTCCCACCAGTAGTGCATGAGAAATCTAGTTCCTCCACAGCCTCATCACTTGTTATTACCACAATTTTTGCCCATTCTCCTTGATGTGTAGTGAATATAATGATAGTTTTAATTTGTGTTTCCTGACTAGCCAGTAATATTAAACATCTTTTCAGGTGTATTGAAATCTGTATATTCTCTTCAGTAAAATGTCTCTTCACAACTTTTGTGCTGTTTCTAGTTGGATCCTTTATTTCATAACTTGAGTTTTTATAGTTCTTCAGTCCTTTCTCAGACACATGATTTTCACATATTTCTCTCAGCTTGTACCTTCTCTTTTAATTCTTTTAATAGGATCTTTTACACAGAAAAGGTTTCCCAATTGATGAGGTCCAATTTATCGATTTTTTTTCCTTTAAGGATGATATGCATGTCAAATATAGGCTCCAGAATGCAAAAACTTCTATTTCTTCTCTAAGTTTTATAATTTTGATTTTTTTTTTTTTTTTTTTGAGACTGGGTCTCGCTTTGTGGTTTAGGCTGGCCCTGAGCTCAGCCTCAAACTCACATCACAGCAATCCTCCTGCCTCTGCCTCCCGAGTGCTGGGATTACAGGCGTGAGCCACCACGCCCGGAACTGTGGTATGTGGTGCTGATTGCTGCTGGGCGTGAGTCTCCACACCCAGGATTGTATGTGGTTAACTGGGAATCAAACCCGGGTCCTTGTGCTTGCAAGACAGGCACCAGAACCACTGAGCTAAATCCCCGGCCATATAATTTTGATTTTAGACTTGAGTCTGAAACATTCTGACCTAACTTTGATATAAGATATGAGATATTGACTGAGGTTCATATTTTCCATGTTGGAATGGGGGACTGCTCTGGAACCTTTTGTTGAAAAGATCATTCTGCCTCCACTTACTTGCTTTTGTAACTCTCAAAGTCACCTGAAAAATTATTTATCAAAACTCATTTGGGCTTATTTCTGCAGTGCCATACCGTATTCCCTTTCTATCCTGTTTTATAGCTTTCTGTGTCTAACTGTTGAACATATGTATAATCTTAACAGTATAAGATTAAGATTATAATCTTAACTATGTGGCTATGAAGTAAGTCTTTAAGTTAGATAAACTGATTTTTCTCACTTTATTCTTCTTTTTAAAAACTCTCCCAGATATTTTAATTTCTTAATTTTTATTTTAGAACCACCTTGTCTATATCAAAAAAGTGTTTTTGAAATTTTTATAGAAATTACATTAAACCTGTATAATAGCTTAAGGGTAACTGATATTTTTCTATGTTGGATTTTCCAATCCATGAATATGATGTGTTTTTTTTTCATTTATTTAAATCTACTCATTTTTATTTATTTCACTGGAATTTCATAGTTTTCAGCATAAAAGCTCCAATATATGTTTGTTAGGTCTAAACCACTATGCGTTTATGTTTTAGAGATAATGTATTTTCAGTGCTGGTGTTCCTATGTTCAAGGATAGTATACAAAAATGAAATTTGATATTTTCTCTCTCTCTCTTTTTTTTTTTTTTTTTTGAGACAGGGTCTCGCTTTGTAGTTCAAGCTGACTCTGAACTACGTAGTTCAGGCTAGCTTCAAATTCTCAGCAATCCTCCTGCTTCTACTTCCCGAATGCTGGGGTTACAGGCATGAGCCTCTAGGCCAAGCTGTTTTCTTTTATTGTGCAATCATGATGAGCTCAACGATTTTAGGAAGGTTTTGTTTTGGGGAGGGATAGGTTCCTTGGGGTTTTCTATATAGATAATCATGTTATCTGCAGATAACAGTGATTATATTTTTTTCTACTCTGTAAATCTGTTAACTCCTTTCCTCATTACTAAGGCTAGAAATCTCAGGACTATGTGAAATATGCATCAGTGAGCTATCATCCTGACCTTAGATGAAACCAATCAGCATATCACTATTTGTGCTGCTATAACAAAATGCCTGAGATGAGTAATGGTAACAACATATTTCTCACAGTTCTGAAAGCTGGCAAGTCCAAGTTTATCTTCTTGCTGTAGCTTCACATGGCAGAGGGTAAAAGAGAAGAAAAGGTCTTTGGCTAGATCCTTTAAACTCTCTTATGAAGCATTAATATATTCACAAGGACAGAGACTTTATGATTTAAACACTTCCTAAAATGCCTCACCTTTTAATACCTCAAAAAGATTTTTTTTTTTTTTTTTGAGACAGGGTCTCGCTTTGTAGTTCAGGCTGGCCCAGAGCTCAGCCTCAAACTCACATCACAGCAATCCTCCTACCTCTGCCTCCCGAGTGCTGGGATGACAGGCGTGAGCCACCACGCCCGGCACTGTGGTGTGTGGTACTGGTTGCTGCTGGGCGTGAGTCTCCATGCCCAGTATGGTATGTGGATACCGGGGATCGAACCCAGGTCCTTGCGCTTGCAAGACAGGCGCAGGAACCACTGAGCTAACTCCCTGGCCCTCAAAAAAGATTTTTAACACATAAATTTTGAGGGATGTTCAAATTGCAGATAGCAAACATATTCTTAGATTTCTTTTTTCTTTTGTTTTTTTTTTTTTTTAGCTTTTTGAGACAGGATCTCATCTTGTAGTTCAGGCTGACTCAGAAGCCACTATGTAGCTCAGGCTATCCTGAAACTCACAGCAATCTTCCTGCCTCTGCCTCCTGAGTCTTGGGATTACAGGAGTGAGCTACCCTACCACTCCTGGCATTGCGGTATGTCATTATCCAGTGCTGTGCTTATAGGTCAGCCACCACACCCAGTACTGTGGTATGTGGTTACGGGGATCAAACTTGGGACTCTGAGCTTTCCAGGCAGACACTGGAACCACTGAGCTAAATCCCTGGCACCTATTTTTAGATTTCTGAAGGTTTCCCATTTTCATCATGGTAGTTGGAGCAGATGATGGATTTTATCAACAGCTTCACTGCATCAAGTCACATAATCATCTGATATTTCTTCTTTGACCTGTTAATATAGAATATTACACTAATTGAGTTTCAAATATTGAAATAGTCTTGAATATTAAAATATTCCCAAAATAAACTTCACTTGGTCATGGTGCACAATCTTTTTATATGCATTGCTAAATTTGGTCTGATATCATTTTGCTAAGGACATTGTATTTATATTCCTATAGTATATGAATCTGTATTTTTTGTTGCTTTGTTTTATTTATTTATAATACATTTTCTGGTTTAATTTCAGGCTAATGCTAATTTCATTAAATTAATTGTTTTTTCCTCCTCTTTTAACCTCTGGAAAATATAATAACCAAAATAAACACAATGGCTGAAGGGAGAAGTCAGAGGAAAGAATCAATGAACAAACAATAGAAATTACTTAACAACAAAAATAGGCTGAAAACAAACAAGTAATATCCTGAAACCTACGGAACTACAAAAAAAAAGCTGCTAAAGATGTCATTATAGGCCCTCAAGAAGAGGAGGAAAAAGGTAGATTTGTACTTGAAAAGTGAATAACTAAAAATGTCTGGGTTTTTGGAATGGATTAGTTATTGTGTAAAATAGTGTATACTGCTAGGTTGCAAAAACCCTCTGCTGGTATTCTGGCTACAAGAGGGCAGGGGTTAGTTGGAGGTTTTTTCTACACTTACTAGAGTTTAGAGGTTGCCAGCTTCTCTAATATTATAAGAACATCAAAATAATCCAAAGAATTCACTGTCATTTCATTGGTCCCAGAAGCATAAGTTACTTTAATGCTTGGAAATCATCTAGAACTGGAGAGAACCTGAAGCAGGCAGATCTACTAAAGCTTAGGTGGTCACCCAGGTGACAGACATAAGGGCCTGGGGCCAGTGTACAGCAGTGGAGGTGATAAACAGAAGCCAGGCGAGAAGAAAACGGTGAAGAAAAAGCAGGCGAGATCTGCTAATGCATGGGATAGGACAGAAGAAAAACGATCTAGGGTTAACTGACAAGTAGAAGAGAATGAAATTATATGAACTGATCTACAAAAAGCTGAGGAAGAAACAGGTTAGAGGAGAGAAGAATGGTGATTGAATTATGTTTTCACATGTGAAATGATAAAAGCCTTATATAACGAAATGTAAAAGTTTAGTAGGCAGAGAGAAGTATACAAGCTTGCAGCTGAGGGGCTCTGGGATAGAAGGTTATATTTGAGATTTATTAGCACATATATGGTATTTGAAGCCATGAAACCAGCTGAGATCACTGGAGTCACAGAAAGAGGAGAGTACCAAGAGAATGTATTCCTTGGCTTTCTGGTGAGGACTTTGAGAAGAGAATCAGGGAAGGAAAAAGGAAGGAAGGAAGAAGGAGGGAGGAAGAGAGAGAGGGAGGGAGGGAAAGAAGGAAGGAGGGAGGGAGGGCGAGAAAAGGAGGGGGAGAGAGAAAGAGAAGGAAATAAGAAAAAGATTTAAAAGTCAGCAATTAGAGGTTTAGGAGGAAAAGTAGTTTATAGGCACAACCTAGAAGATATACAAAGAATGCCTTTCAAACAGGATAAGGACTGAGACTGACATTGGATTAGCAAAGCCAAAGACAACAGATCTGTTCTGGTGGGATAACAGAACAAAATACAGATGCCAGTAGGCACAGGAAAGAAATAGAAGTAATTAGAGGCAACAGATATAATCCTGAGACTTAGACAACCCACTAACTTCACCTACAGTTGAAGATAATTCTGCCTTTTCTTCCTATGTCTTTACTGAGGATTGACTTTGGGTTAGACACAGCAAAGTAAAGGACACTAAAGTGAATAAGACATTGAGAGGTGTAGAAAAATATATAAACTTAGCAAGTATATTGGATTGCAAGAGAAGGTCATGGTATATAATACCACAGTGGGATGCCAAATTCTTTACTGAATGGGAAGTGAGGATAGAATTACCCAGTAATGTGATCCTATGCCTTGAAGGGAGCTGAAACTCATGAAAATCATTGAAGCTCTTCATGAGAAAACTTTCTAAAAATAAGGTCATGTAGAAGTATGTCCAATGAAGATGGCATTAAGTATTCGTGAAATTTTGTAAGTTCTGTAGTGTCACTGACAAGAAAAGACCCAGGTTCGACTCTTAAAACACAAGGAGAGTTACTGATTTTAAAACTCATGCAATGTACAGTTCTTTAAACAAAAAATATATATAAATGGGCAATACTACAGTGTGGTTTTCCATTCTTTTTTAAAAATATTTATTGGTACATTATGAATACATATCATCATCGTATTCAACATTGAGAGTCTGTACCAGAATATGATATGACTTGATTCTCATTTTTTCCCCTTTCCCCTGCCCTGCAACCCCCACCCCCATATATATATAATCTTTGTTTCCTTTTTTCCTTATTACTATCACATTCTTTTTCCCTTCGTTATTTACCACTACATCCTCTTTCCTTTTAAATATTTTCTACTTCACAATATCAACTATATATACTACAACTCATTTACAATCTTTGTTAAGTGTACTAAATGAGTTAAATACTGTCAACACAATAAATAAAAACACAAAAGTCTAATCCCAAAATGAAAAACCCCACCAAACATACATGCCTTCAAACCTCACCATATGAGCTTATTAAATTGAACACTTTGAAGATTGTAAAACATCATCCTATTATTATGACCAACCACTAAATGATATTCATTCTTTAAAAACAAAGGAAACTAAAGCAAGCCAGCCAGTTACAAAAGAGAAAATATTGTATGATTCTGTTTATCTGAGATAATGGGATTAGTCAGATTCACAAGGACAGAAAACAGAATGGTCACTTCTAAAGGTCCTAGGGAGGATAAAATGGGGTACCACTGCCTAATGGCTACAGTTTCAGTTGTACAGAGAACAGTAGTGATGCCAACACATCGACAAGGATAAAGTGCTTAATGCCACTTAAGTGTACACACAAAAAAAATAGTTAAGTAAATTTAACATGTACTTTATCATGACATTTTAAAAAAAGAATATAAAAAGCTAGGGAATTTTGCTGCTGTCCATAATACAGCGATCAGGCAAGAATTGTCCTTCTGATGTAAACAACTAGAAAACTGATAGAAAACATATATGAAACAACTTATTTCAGACATTGAGTAGCAGATGGCATAAAGTGTGCTAAGGATAAACTGTTCAAATGTCTCAAATTTCTTAGCTAAAGCACTTTCCAGACTGCAGAGCAAAGAAGGGACATAAGCAAAGCATCACGGCACAGCAACGTTGGTGAAACAGATCCATGTACATACAAGGAAGCTGGGACAGTTGGATAGTGCAAAGAGATGTTTGGAAAGATTCCAACAAGAAGAGAATTAGCCATAAAAAGAGCTCCAAAAGTCTACAGAAGGTCCCTTCAACCTGTTACCAAACACCAGGTGTGTGAAACTCCATGAGGTAATATAAAAACCATTGAGTCATAGGAGATGAAAAATGTACACTGCTGAGGTTGGTAGGAGTTTAAGGCCAGCCTGGGCTAAGACCTTATCTCATAAAAAAATAAAAAATAAAATTAAAAAAAGGACGGGGGATTTAGCTCAGGGTTCCAGCACCTGCCTTGCAAGGGCAAGGGCCTGGGTTCAATCCCCAGTAACCACATACAACAATGCCGGGCATGGAGATTCATGCACTCCAGCAATCAGTACCACTTACCACAGTGCTGGGTGTGGTGGTTCACACCTGTAATCCTGGCATTGGAAGGCAGAGGCAGGAGAATCTCTGTGGTTTCCAGGCTGAACTCAAAGCTAGCCTGAACTACAAAAGCCAGACCCTATCTCAAAAAAAAAGATGAGGAAGAGGAAGGAGGAGGAAAAGAAAAAGAGAACTTCCAGTTGTAACCAGCCGGCATGGAGAGACCCGCTGCAGGGCAATCAATAGAGAAAGGAGAAGGTTTTGTACCTCACTCATAGTGCTAAACTAGCCCGAGAATAGAGACATCCACAGCAACCCAACAAAGCTCAGAATAAAACCTTAAAAACTACCATAATGACTATAAGTAACACTTAGGGTAGGGCACCACCACTGGAGTTATGCAAATTAGAGAATATGCAGGACTCCTCGTATTATTTTTGCAACTTCCTCTGAGTTCATTATAATTTAAATTTAAAAAGTTTTTAAGTAAGTGGGCTAAAACTAAAGCAGTGCTCACACAGACATTTACAGATATAGATACAGATACTAGGAGGAAAAGACTCAAAATAATCTTTAATTTCTACCTTAAATTAGAAAAAAGAACACAGTATATCCAAGGTAAGTAGAAGAAAGGAAATAATATAGAATAAAAATCAACAAACGAAAAAGCAAAATGGAGGAGGAGAAACAAGGAAAGAAGAAAGAGAGAGTGAGAGAGAAAGGAAGGAAAGAAGGAAGGAAGGAAGGAAAGAAAAGAAAAATAGAAAGGATTATCGAAAGCAAAATCTGTATATTTGTTGCCAGGCACGGTGGTACATGACTATAATCCCAGTATTTAGGAAGCAGAGGCAGGACGACCACTGCAATTTTGAGGCCAGACTATAGACTACATAATGAGTTTAAGGTCAGCTGGAACTATATAGCGAGATCCTGAATTAAAAGAAAAATCTATGTATTTGAGCAGCCAGGGATTTAGCTCAGTGGTTCTGGTGCCTACCTTTCAAGCACAAGGTCCAGAGTTTGATCCCTGGTAACTACATACCACAATGCCGGCTATAGTTACTCACACCCATCAGCAATCAGTTCCATACACCACAATGCTGGGTGTGGTGGCTCACGTTTATAATCCCAGCACTTGAGAGGCAGAGGCAAGAGGATTGCTGTGAGTTTGAGGCTGGCCTGAGTTACATAGTAAGCTCAGGGCCAGCCTGAACTACAAAAGTGAGACCCTGTCTCAAAAAACACTATGCATTTGAAAAATCAATAAAACTGATGATTCTGGCCAGACTAATTAAGAAAACAATATGCTACAAGAATTAGTAGTGAAGGGCTGGGGATTTAACTCAGTGGTCCCAGTGCCTATGTTGCAAGCGCGAGGAACTGTGTTCAGTCCCCAGTGATTGCATACAACAATGCCAGGCATGGTGACTCCCGCCCACCAGCAATCAGTACCACAGACCACAGTGTCAGGCATGGTGGCTCATGCCTGTAATCCCAGCACTCAGGAGGCAGAGGCAGGAGGACTGCTGTGATGTGAGTTTGAGGCTGAGCTCAGGGCCAGCCTGAACTACAAAGTGAGACCCTGTCTCAAAACCCACCCCCCCAAAAAAAGAATTAGTAGTGAAAAAGAACACATCATTACAAATCTTATAATGAAATCTTACAGTGGAAAGTATAATAAAAAAGAAAAATATAATGATAACTTTCTATCAGTAAACTTGATAATTTAGAAAATATAAATTACTAAAGTTGATCTAGGACATAAAATTTCAGAAAACTTTGAAAGCTGACTTTTTAATTTAAAAAATCTCTCCCACACAGAGGTCATCAGGGAACTCTGACAAGTGCACCAGAGAAAAGCGATACACTGAGGCAGAGGCAGCAGAGAAAGCTGGATATGGGAGCCCACGTGGCAGGAGAGACTCACTGGACCAAATTCAGTTCTGCAAGTTTAGAAAGGGGAAGCCAAATCACTCCTGCACTGCTGCACTCCTGACACCTGAGGTCCAGGGTCCAGAGCCTCCAGTGAGCACTAGGCCTTCCAACTGAGGGAGCCAGCACTTGAGCAGCAGCCTGTGGATGGAAAAATAGGCTCCCAGGAAGACACACCAGAGAAAATGAAAGCTGGATAGTAGTGTAGGAGAAGACACTGGTGGACCCTTGAGAATTTGACAGCAATTGTGCCACTGATCAGGGTCTCAAATCTGAGCACAGACAAAACTGTGGCCCACAGGCCACGTGAACAAGCAGTGTCTGGGCGCCGCGGACCCTGGAAGAACAAGAGGCTAGATCCACTGAGAATGCTGTGCTTGCAGGACAAATGCACTCTGCCCATAGCCACAGATGGAGAGTGGCTCCTGGCCCAGAGATCATCTAGGAACATGCTAGGAGGAAGGCCTGTGGGAGGAAAATACAGAGGCAACTGTAGGATTTGCCCTGAAGGGAAAAAAGTGAGACAGGAAAAGGCAAAAAGTATTCTTGGCAAAAGCAGACAGAGAACAAGGTACTGGGACAAATACACTGCACCTTCCCTCCCCAAATAAGGTGAGGTGATGGATGCTGGGGCAGTTGGCTGCCCTCAGCACTGCTTGCTGTCTGCCTGCGCAGGAAGTCACCCAGATCAACACCTCACCAGGCAATTCAGCAATCGCAGTTCAGGGAATAGTTTGGAGACCTACAATTGAAATCAGACTGCAGAAGCAGTATAACTGTGAGGATCTTTTAAGTTGTACCTTTGCAACTGTGTGAGCTTTTTTTTTCTTTAATTTTCCCCTCTTTTTCTTTTCCTTTTTCTCTCTTATTTCTTCTTTTCTCTCTTATTCCTTTACCTTCCCTCTCTACCTTTCCTTCTTTCATCTAGCATGTGTATAGGTAAGAGGTGTTTGTGTACAGGCAAAGGGAATGAGTTGATTAGTGCCTAGATTTGAACAGTACAGTACCTTACATGGGCACGACAGGGTAATCCTCACCAAAACTGTGCATAAAAAACCCAAATGTAAGCTACCAACATATTAACCATTTCCAACCATCTCAGCTTCCCTCAATCTCTAATACATTTCCCATCTTTTGCTTCCCTCTCCCAAATGTTCTCACAAATTCATTCAGCCCCTTAGTTGAGCATAAAATGATTGCAACAGTCTGACCTCCTGTCTTGCATCTATTGATATTTCTTTCCTTCTCACTGACTTAACCCCATTCCTTTTCTTCTCTTCTTCCTTTTCCCCTCACCCTTGTTCCATATCCCATAATATAACTGTTAGTAGCACAATAAATACAGCTTATATTTAAAAGGATGAAATTGGTAAAATAAATGTTAAAGTACATTACTGGTGCCTAGTTAGACGCAACAACATTGTTATAACTGATAGGGATTCTCTTTTTATAAAATAATGATTCAGCCCAATATTTCAGTGGAAAGCAAATATTCACTAAGAAATCTGCATGCCAACAACAAAGCTTTTCCACTTTAGTTGATCTTTAAATCTCACTACCCACACACACCAAAAAGAAAGGGAGGGGGCGGGAAGGGAGAGAGAGTATGAGACAACAAGACAATGATATGCCTGCAAAAACTCCCAACTCCCCCAAAAGCAAATCCAAGGGGGCACTGATGGAGAGGAAAACAAAATCCAAATAGCTGAATAAGGCAAAATGACTTAAAAAGGAAAGAAATTCAGAAAGCTCAAAGATAATATAACTAAATAGCTACTAGATTTAATAAACAAAATAGTGAGCTTAACTAAAAAACTAGCAGAGCTAACCAAAACTCCTCAAAATATGAATGGCCAGTTTACCAAAGAATCAGAGTTCATAAAAGGAAAAACATAAATGCAAGAGATTTAAATCAAAACTCTACAGAAAGTAAGAGCAGAAATGATGAATGAGAGGAGACAATGTAAGGACTAGAAAATACAGCTGATTCACATGAGCAGGTACTTGGAGCTGCCTTGAAATCAAGAGACCCAGGGAAATGGACCTGACAGCTGTTTATGACAGAAAGAAGAGGGAGCTCAGATTAATATGAGCTGGCAAAAAAAATCACGAAACACATTAAAAAATCAACTTACATAAATTATAGCAAAAAAGCAATGACAAGAATAAGCCAATATCTTTCAGTAACAACTCAATATGAACAGTTTCAACTCCCCAGTCAAAAGACACAACCTGGTAGATTGGATTAAAGAAAACCAATGGTATGTTGCATGTAAGAGACATATTTAATCCAAAAAGAAATTTATGGACTAAAAATAAAAGGATGGAGAACTATTTTCACTATCAGGACCCCAAAAGCAAACAGAAGTAGTGATTCTATTCTCAGACAAAGTAGATTTTAAGTCCAAATTGATTGGAAGAACTAAAGAAAGTTACTATATATTGGTTAAGGAAACAAATCAATGGGACAGGATAACAATTGTAAAAATATATGCACTGAATATCAGTGCATCCAATTTAATGAAAAAACACCACTGGACATAAAAGATCAGACAATCATTAACATAAATATATTGGGAGGTTTTAGCTCAGTGGTGCTGTGTTTGCCTTGCAAGTGCAAGGTCCTGAGTTTCATACCTGGCACCAGAAAAAAAAAATAAAATTATAGTCAGGGACTTCGATATCCCCCCATAACAAATGGACAAATCAACTAGGCAAAAGTCAACAAAGCAATATCAGAGTTCAGCTACATCTTTGAACAAATGAATTTAATACACAAGAAAAACAATCCTAAGAGGGATGTTGACTGTTACGAATAATCACATTGGAAAAAGTGCATCCAAATAAATACTATATCTTACAGTCCTAGAAAAACAAGAATAACCCAAATCCAAAGTTAGTATGAGGAAGAATGTATAAATATCAGAGAGAAAAGTAATAAAATTTAGAATTTTTTATTAAAATATGGAATCAATCAATCACAGAGCTGGTCCTTCCAATAAATTAAAAAAATACAAACTGCTAGCCAAACTTACCAAAAGAAGGAAAAAAAAAGACCATAACCATGCAATTAGAAATTAAAAAGGCAAAAACCACAATGGTTACCACTGAAATCCAAATTATTAATAATTATTTTAAAAGCTGTACTCCAGTAAACTGGAGACTCTAGAAGAAATGAAGAATTCTTAGACACATATGTATTATCAAAATTGAATAGAGAAAATATAAAATCATAAATAGTCCAGTAACAGGCAAGGAAACTGAAGCACTAATGAAAAACTTATCAACTATTGAAAGCCCAAGACCCATTGGATTCACCACTGGACTCTGCAGGAACTTCAGAAAAGATCTAATGCCAACACTCCTCAAACTTTTTAATGAAACTAAAGCATTTCATTGAAGAGTGAAGTGCCACCAACCTCGTTCCTGGAAGCTAGCATTACTTTGTTCCAAAACCAGACAAGATATGAACCAAAAAAGAAAACTGTAGGCCAGTCTCTTTAATGAACATAGATGCAAAATTCTGCAACAAGATAATGGCCAATTGGATTTAACAGTTAAAAAGGTCATGCATCATGACCAAGTAGGTCTCGTCCCAGAAATGCAAAGATGGTTCAACACACACAAATCAATAAGTATAACACAGCACAAACAGAACCAGGACAAAAATCCAAGATCACCTCAACAGATACAGAAATATCCAACTTCTGAACTGAGGATTTAACTTAGTGGTTTTGGTGTCTGCCTGGCAAGAGCGAGATCCTGAATTTGATCTTTTGTACCACATATCACAGTGCCGGGCATGGTGGCTCACATCTGTAATCCTAGCACTTCGGAAGCAGCAGCAGGAGGATTGCTGTGATGTGAATTTGAGGCTGAGCTCAGGGCCAGCCTGAACTACAAAGTGAGACCCTGTCTCAAAAAAACTGAAAACAGGAAATATCAAACATCCATTCATGATTTAAAAAAAAAAAAAAAACTTAAGAAAACCCTTATAGAAGGACCTAAACTCAATTTGAAAAAAGTTATTTATGACAAACCTACTGCCAATATCATATTAAATGGGGGAAAGCTAAGAGCTTTCTCTCTAAAATCAGAAACAAAAGAAGAATGTCCACCATCACCAATCCTTTTCAATCCAGTACAGATATTCCTTATTTAATGACCTATTTGTTTAATGACTGTTTGGATTTACAATCTGGCTTTTTTGTACAGTGTACATTTTGTTTATTGAACCTCAATGCCTTTGTTTTATATATTGTTTATGCAGTACTATAATTTTTGCGATTTTACTATGCAGTACAATACTGTAGGTTTATGCTCTGTTATACATTACAGTACTGCATGTAAGAGTTATGCAAATAAAAATAAAGTCATCCAGTTGGACTTTCTGTTACCAATTCTTTGTTCTGAATATTGCAATATACATCCTATATAGAATTCCTTATTTAGTGACCATTTCAATTAACAACCTAGCAGGAATGGAGCTTGGTCATTAAACAAGAATTTTCTGTACTCATGTCATTGGCCAGAGCAATCCTGAAAGAGAAAGAAAGAAAACAGATATGTACAAGAAAGGAAGATGGCAAACTATTCTTATTTGCAGATGACACAATCTGTTACATAAGAAGACCCAAAACATTCTACCAACAGGCCCCTACAACTAATAAATTCAGCAGTGTAGCAGAATACAAAACTTATACAGCATTCCATAATGAACCCATCAAGACAGAAATTAGGAAAGCAATACAATTCACAGCAGCCTCA
Organism: Petromus typicus; assembly: GCA_004026965.1. Lineage (NCBI taxonomy): Eukaryota > Metazoa > Chordata > Mammalia > Rodentia > Petromuridae > Petromus > Petromus typicus. The sequence continues at coordinate 55,263 of PVIR01008196.1, forward strand.
AGGAAAATTAAATATTTAGGAATTAACTTAACCAAGAAGGTAAAAGATAACTACAACAAAAACTATAGTACTTTGAAAAGGAGAGCAAAGAAAACATCAGAAAATGAAAAGATATCTCCTGGATAGGCAGAATGAATATTACCAACAGTGGCCATGCTACTAAAACTGATATACAGATGTAATGCAGTCCCAATCAGAATACCAACAGCATTCTTCACAAACTAGAAAAAAAATCCCAAAATTTATATGGGACCAGAAGAGATCTGAGTAGCAAAAGCAATCATGAACAAGTACAAAATTGGAGAAATCATAATTCTGGATCTGAAGTTCTATCACAAAGCTATAGTGGCAAAAACACCATGGCACTAACAACAACAACAACAACAAACCGTGGATCAACAGAACACAACAGAGGGTGCAAAAACAACTCCGAGCACATTTAACTACCTGTTCTTTGACAAAAAAGCCAAAAATATATGCCAGAGGAAAGTTAGACTCTTTATAACTAGTGCTGTGGAAACTCACATATGAGTAACATGGAAAGAAGATTAAACCTACACTCATATTTCTCAACATATAGTAAAATAAAATCAAAATGGATCAAAGATCTAAATATTAAAACAGAAATGTTTAACGTGTTGTAACATAAAATAAGTAAATTTCTTCAAGACATAGGCAAAGATAAAGACTTTTTTTAAAAACAGAACCTCAACTACACACAAAATTACATCAAGAACAAACAAAAGAGATTCTATGAAATTTAAAGGCTTCTAAAAAAAATTAAAAGGTTCTGCACAGCAAACAAAACAACAAACAGAGCATTATGACCTGTGTCCAAATCCACCCCAAAGCCTCAGGTGGTTATAGGTGGTACTTTTCAAAGGAGGCTGGATCTGGGGTGTGTGAGGCTAAGATTAATTACATGATTTTGGTATTACAGGTGTGTGATTGCTCACTTAGTTCAGTGATTGGTTTGGCATAGCTCGGGGTGTAGATAACAGGAATGGCACCGACCAAAATGCAGGTAGCTTGAGTGGATATAAAGGAACAGAAAGAAGGCAGGCCTGCTGCTGTTTCTTCACTACTGCACTGCCTTGCTACCTTCTAAATGTCATGAAGTGTTTTCCCTCTGAAATGACCTTCTGCCATGCCACCCTGCCTTGGAGCCTTCCAACTATAAACTGAAATCTCTATAAACTGTGAGCTAAATAAACCTCTCCTCCTCTGATTTGGGCTGTCGGATATTTTGTCTCAGCAAGGAGAAAAGTTACTAAGACAGAATGAAAGGGCAAACTACAGAATGGGAAGAAAAATTTTTCCCAGCTAGTCCTTGGACAGAAAAGTAATAGCTATGTAAAGAACTAAAAAAAGAAAAGACTCCCCAAAATGAATGACTTAAACAAAAAAGGGCAATTGAAATAGACACTTTTCTGAAGGATTACAAAAGACCACTAAATACACAAAGAAATGCTTAACATCACTGGCCATTAGAGAAATGCGAACTAAAACAACACTAAGATTCCATCTTCTTCCAGAAAGAATGGATTAACCTTCTGAAATGAAATAATAAATGCTGGCAAGGATACAGGGATAAAGAAACATATTTACTGGTAGTAGGAATATAAACTACTATGAAAATCAGTATGACGACTCTTCAAAAAACTAAAAAGTGAAATTCAATTTAACTGAGCTATTCTTCTTCCAAGTACCTTCTGAGAAAGAGTTAAAAACATCCTATCGTAGTGGAAAATGTATATCCATGTTCATAGCAGGACAACTCACAATAGCTAAACCTTGGAAGAAAACCACGTATACATCAAGAGATGAAGAGGGCAGGGAAAAGCAAAGAAGAGAAAGAAAAAATTCAACGGTAAAAATGAAAAAAGGAAAACAAAGCTTATGCATATAAAGGAGTGTTGTAGGGAGGGCAGGGGAATGGGAAAAAATGAGAATCAAGATATGTCATGTAAAAGTACAAATTCTCAATCATTAATGTGATCATAATGTATTCCTAAAATGTACCAATAAACAAAATAAAGGGAAAAAAGAGATGAGTAGATGTTTTATATGGAGTGCTACCTAACCATAAAAAAGTATGATTTTTAGTCATCTGTCAGAAAATAGATGCACTTTGAGACTATAATTTTTTAATTAATTAGTTTATTTTATTGTTACATTTTATATATACATCATG